>VWZW01004956.1:461162-513208 GCA_013397115.1 Edolisoma coerulescens
GTAACGTGGCCTTGCAGCCACACTGTTGTGCCAGTCTGGCTACAAAGAGATGCTGTAGAATATAGTTAAATGTAAAGTCCTGACAAAGACAGAAAAGCCTGGTACATACAGTGGTAGCTGTTGTGGGGCAAGGACAAAAGGAATCCCTACCTCTGCACAACTGCTATGTTGCAACATTGATCGGACTCTGAACCAATCAGTCTGTAGCCAAGAAAAAATGCTTTCCTGATTTGTTACTTTTGTTGCATTTATCTTCCCTACTTCATTTAAAATTCTTGCTTTTAGAAACAAACTTGTAAATATTTACAAAATGAATCATACTAAACAGCAAAGGAGATTAGAGAAATGCTTTGGTACTAAAACAATGTGTTTCACACAGGCTGGTTGTCTAATTCAATTTTATATTAGAGGATAGATATGTAAATATAAATGGTGAAATGTACCCAGTTTTATGAGGTCATATTTCAAATATATAGTTGAATTCCAAATTCAGTTCTAGTTGCTATGTTTACTGTGAGAAAACTAAATTTCATAAATAAATTAGCACCTGGAGATATTTGGTGATTTCTGAAGAACCATGTTAAAACTTTCATAAATCAAAATGTCCGAGTGTGAAAAAAACCATACATTTGGCTTTTTTGTGGTCTTCCTGGAGAGATTTATTTTGTTTGATCATTCATAACACCTGCTTCTTTTCACATAAACACATGTAAACTTGTGTTAACTACTTAAAAAAAAAAGTACTTCTTTTTGTTTCTTAATGGTTTATCAATACTATAGTAATAACAAAAAACATAAGACAGAAGGCTGCACTGCATTTGTAGGTAATTAGTCTGTGGTTTATTTCTTTGTAAACTGCATTTCCAATTTATTGAAAAGCAGTGTGGTTTATAAACAAAAACTACTCACATTGTATTCCATCATAAAAAGACTTATCATAACACTAGAACAGAGGCATGCACACAAATTTTCTCATTAAAAACACATATATATTGAATGTATATAATTTCCAGAGAAAATTGAAAGATAAGTGGAAAACAGGAAAAGGTTCTTGTGTGGAAAACAGGAAAAGTTTCTTGTGTGGAAAACAGGAAAAGTTTCTTGTGCGGAAAACAGGGAAAGTTTCTTGTGTGAAAAGTTGTTTCTTCTTCTTCTTCTTCTTCTTCTTCTTCTTCTTCTTCTTCTTCTTCTTCTTCTTCTTCTTCTTCTTCTTCTTCTCCTTCTCCTTTTCCTTCTTTAGAACAGCTAAAGAGAATAAATTTTTTACGTTGAAAAAATGCAATGTTCCTTGTGCTAAATCACATCAGATGTTATCACAGATCAATCAGGAGGACAATAAAAGTACAGAAAAAACTAATGAAATTGTACTTAGTAGAACATCCAGCTCAGTGTAACAGGAATTGCAAACAGTTCCCCACCCATAGAAATAGCAAAAACAGGGGGATGGGCACAGGACACCTGCTTGCAGAGAAGAACCAACAGCTGCTAACAAAGAACAGAAGACAAGCTGTACAGAAAAATTGAGATGAAACCTCTCAAGTCTGGTACAACAACCAACCTAGACTGTAGGTCCTAACCTTTCTCAGAAATCAAGTCTACTTACTTCTTTGTACTTCTTGGAGAAAAATGATCCCTGACTTACCTTATTCATCCTAAAAATGATTTATTTCCTAGAGTTTTGAAGCTGTCTGTTGACCTCTTGCAAATCAAGAAAACTGTGAAGGTAAATACAATATATTTGGATTGACTTGAAAGCTTCCAAGCCTGTGCTACAAGCTGAGGTACAATACTACCCTGACACTGTTGTTGTTGTTGCTGCTGTTGTTTTCATTGTTATAGGCCCAGAAGAAATTATACTTCATTGCCATTCACAAGCCTGTGTTCCAATCCAATGCCGTTAGCAGCTATAGTGATCATGTAAGCAAAGCTCAAAATGAAATAAAAATTAAATTGCAAATAAATGCTACTTCCAAGGAAGGCAGTCACAGAAAATATTATTGAACTGGACATTAGAGTAGTAGTATCGACTTAAGGACAGACTCAAATTTTCTTTCTTGCCTCAGGCCTTGTTGGCAGAATGGGAACACTACATTTGAGTCATTGCAGTACCTTCTGACAGGTTTTTACTAAAAATTACTTCCTTGCCTGAAACCAAATCCTAAGCACAAGCCTAGGCACCTGAACAAGTGCTAAAATCCCACCTCTCTGTGGATGTTTCTAACACCACCAAATCCAGGATACTTGGTTCAGACCACAGTTTTCTCAAAAGTCAGTGACCGTGAAGAGTGCTACTCTTTGGAGAAGTGTGCGGTTCAGCCCCTAAAGAAGTGACAAACTTTCTGGAAGAATCTAGATGTCCCTGCAGACTGAGAGGGAAGTTGTGGTAACAAGGCTCAAGGCTTAGTCACGTCCCCATGTTATGAAAGTCTACATCTTTTTCCTCAGTTGCAACATGGGAGTAGTCACATATTTATTGTATTTCATTGGATTCTTGTGAGAGAATTAGTTTAGGTCACTTTTCAGAACACTCAGTATTTATTAAGTCTGCTCCCACCAGCAGGTATTAATTATTATTTTATTTTGTAAATAATTTGTAGAGTTCTCTTTCAGCTGCACTTAAGGTTTTCCAAAGAAAGGAGCCTGTTAGTAGCTTCAGAAATGTCTCACTAAGCCTCCAGTTATTTGTGTCTGTCAAGTTCTCCAAGTTGGAAATGGAAGAGTTGCGTTAAATATCCCTATTAACTTTCCAACATGTGACTCAAAGCAATTGCTCTGTCTTTGATTAGCTAGAAGTACATCTGCAAAGTTGAGTTTACAATACACCACATAATCTCAAATGCAGATCTTCTTCTGCCATCTGGACCATACGTGTTAGTGTCAACAACAGCAATAAACAATACAAGACACAGCTCACATAAACATTTCAGAAATTGTAAGCCTAATCATTGTTCAGAAGTTGGACCAAGCTATGACTAACCTCTTCAGCAGTATAAGCCCTCGGCTTACTGACTTTGAAATACAGCCAGAAGAAAGCATATCCAAAACCTGAACCCAGAGATAAAAGGGAATTCATGTGGCATAACAATGATGTGAACAGCTATAAACAACTTTTAAAGTTGGTCAACTATGAAACTGAAGTTGGGTTGAATTACGAGCCTTGCTGAGTGGCAGTCTCCGCTAGCACTGCGAGCACTGTTGCTCTTCAGAAAAGATTATTTTTTAATTCATTTCATTATCTACTTCTCTTCCAGTCCATTGAAGTCTGCTGGACTCTCTGCACTGCTGCCCTTCTAACCTTGGTGGGTAAAATTGATTAAAAAGTTGGACTTGGGGAAAAAAATCTGAAGCAATAATCAGTGGAAAGCATTTCAGAAAGCAGAACCTAGAAAATGTCTGTAAACCTGGTCTGTACAATCAAATGTGAGGTGTTCACACACAAGTCTCCATGTGACTGATGACACATGGGTCAGAGCCAGAGTACTAACAGCTCCTGAGGCGAGGGACATTCTCAGTGCCTTTCTGTTTTGCCACCTCCCTCCATTCTATGATTTCCAACAATGAATACCTGACTGCATTTATATTTAGGTTTTTGGTCAAAGACAGAAAGTAAGAGGGTGTTTCAGCATTTCAGATAATAAGCTGAACTAATGAAAGTTGATTTCTGTTTATTTCCATACATAGACATTAGGTGAGAGATAGATAAATTCTAATATTTCAGATCCAGTCTATATGACAGTGAAAAGATTCTTGTATGATATTTCAGACAAAACCCATACCAAGCAGGTATTTCTTTAGCCTCATTCCTCAGTTGGAAGTGTGACAGCAAAGATCTGCACCCTATTAGCACCATATGTGACACTGCATGTATTTGAAAAAAATCATCTACCAGTAACAGCTATTAGTGTTTGGAAAGATGGGGATAAACCAACTCATACAAAAGACAGAAAGAAAACCCATTTTTTAGACTACTGGATATTACTAAACTTTCCTATTTCCTCCTTTGGGAGTTACATAAAAGCCATTGACTCAAGGCAGCTAGGAATTATTGCTAGTGAAGAAAATTCTGCCTGATTTTCCTTAAGATAGTAGCAAGTATGAATTATATAACTCCCAGAAGAATATCTGTTTGTGATCTATGGTCTGAGTCCTAAAATTCAGGCCTACACAACCTTGTTAGTATAAACAAGGAGAGAGACCCATCAATCATTATCTGATCTCCAAACTAGTGAGGGTCAAACTGCCCTCCAAAGTACTTTAGATAGCCTGCTATTTTACACCAATATCCAGATATTGGTACATAAACACAGTTTCCACCAGTATTTTGTTAATTCACTGTTTTGAGAGAAACTAAATAGAAAAGCCAAAAAAGCAAGAGCTAAATTAGGTGTCATATGTTGACATAGATTTCAGTAACTGTGGTGTGAACAGTTAACAGAAAGCCACTGTGCATGGGTACTCTATTTAAGACATTCCTTCTACAGTCTGTTCTGCCCAATACTCTGTTATGCCTCTGTCTAAACCTCCAGGTAGACCCACGGTTAACAAAGGCTTATTAGCATAAGGAGCTAAGTAGTAATCTATATAAACTGGCAGAAGCTACAAAGTGCTTTTTGGGGCTAAAGTCAGAAAAGAACATTGCAGGGCTTCATACAGCCCAAGGTAAGTGACACAGCATAACTGCAGCTGAACTCCTAGGTAGTTCCAGTTGTAGAGCAGCTGCTTAAAACAGGAAAGATACCGAGAATACTGGAATTTTGTTAAATTAATTGATACTGCATTGCCAGTTGTCCAATGATGCTTGTGTGTGTTTGCTGAAAAGGGAAAAAAGTGACCTTTCTATCATGTCCTCATCCAGAGTCCAGAGCAATTCCTGTTTTATGAGTTTCTGAAACATCAACTAGTTACTATTGTTAATACAGAAGTTTCCAAAAGCAAGAGATCTTGAGATATTTTAATACCTTCTTAGACAAGAAGCCCAGGGAAGCTGAAATGCCCAAATTCAGTAGAAGGCCTTTGACCACATCTGCTGCAAAGCATAGACATGACAGTGAAAGATACCAACCAAGAAAAAACCCCAGCCATTCAACTTTGTTGACTGCCTTTCCTATGTGATGTGAGTGATTCATTAAAAGCTCATCTATCACCTTTTTTACCTGATTAAAAAGCAGAGATTTCAATCAATCTTGAAACAGTTGTATCAATTTAATTCAACAGAGATATTTTCTTGGGTATGTATATCTAGGATTAAGTGTCCTTTCTTTTCTTCACCAAAAATTGCAAGCCTCCAGAATCTGGATGTCTGAGAGAATCAGATGGTTATGATAAAGATAAGAAATTAAAATAATTTCTCCAAAACTGCTATTTTGAGATTAAAGCCAAGAATCAATAACCTGTGAAGTCAACCATAAAAAACAATCATCACTAATCAACACAAAATCATTGTCCACATGTTTTCTGAAGTAAGATGGCTCATCACAACTGTTTTATCATGAGACTGTAATCCAAACCGATAGCTGGCATATTTCTATGACAAGCAATGGAGATTACAGAGACTGATTTCTCTAAACAATACATTCTAGTGGAACAGTTTGCTAATTTTTCCAAAGTAGTCTGATTTACAGCAGTTGATCCAATTTAAAATTTGGGGGATTTTTTCCTGATGTTTTTTATAGAAAAGATGTTGTAGAATATGCTCAGCATTTTAGGTGTACACCAAAGAAGGAATATGTAAATAAAATATTTTATAGTGGTGTAAATTAATGGATTTGAATGGAATGACTCTATATACACAGTAGACTTAAGTGGAATTAATATTTATTTACATGTACCACTTGTTTGGAACAAAGACACAAACTCCTGCATGTGATCCAAACATATTTGTCTCAAAAACACCACACAGTTTCTCTAATTACAAACATCTATTTTAATTTCTATTACCATAACACCTAGGAGCCCCAGTTGTTGTCCAAAGCCCTGTTTTGTTGGGAACAGTATAGTCCTCTAACAAGAAAATAATCCCTGTACCTGCAGTGTGCGGCAAGAGAAGAAAAAGAAAGAATGCTAAAGACATACAAATGGCAAGGTTTACAATCATTTCAGTATATCAGCAGTCCAGCCATCCAGAGAGTTCTGTTCCAGTTCTTGTTTGGCTGCTTTCCCTTTCCATGGTATCACAACAAAGCAGAATTTTAAGGTATATGTATACACTGTAGAAACAGAAAAAATATAGAAGTTAAGGCAACAGCTCGTTGCCATTACTGAATTACTTATATTTGCATATTATCAATTCAAAAATATTACATCAAAAAAGTAGCAGTAGTAAATAATACCATTTCAAGAAATGCATGGTCAATGATAAAGTGTGGTTTGAATCCAGTAATTTAGTATTATGAACAAAAAAAGGCTTAACTAGATTTTTATACCATTAACACATGAAAATTTCAATACGAAGATTGTATTTTTAAGGAATTCATGTGAAATTCTAAGATTAATGTGACAAAAGAGAAACAATACTGCCTCAATTTTTTACAGGGAATTTCAGACAATTTTAAGACTTTAAAATTTTCTAGAAACAAATGGTTCAATTAAAATAATTTCTGATTAATTTGCTTAGGTTATAAAGTATTTTAGTTTTTCTATGAATATTATATATTCTGTGCAGATGATGTGACTAATGCTGATAGCACAGAAAGTTTTAATATTAATTTTAATGCACATTATTTTCCAATCACCAGGATTCAGCGGTGAATGGAATCAAAACACCAATCCAGAATTATTGATTCATTGACCTGTTTGAATCCTAAGCAGTTCTAACATCTTTGGAGCTGAATACAGACTTGTCTTAGTAATCTGTTCTTGGTTACAACTACCCATCACCAGATTGTCTATGTGCTGCAGGCTCTATGTAACTTCTTTGGCCAAGTATTTTCTTGAAGAGGGTTTACAATTTTGACAAGTACTTGAAAATATTTATGCATGAAAGCTACTGCTCATTCTTCCCAAATCATTCATTATTGTCATTGTCAGGTCCCAAATAAATAGCAAAATCCTTACTAACCTTTAGATTTAAAAAAAAAAACCAAACAAAAAACCAAAAACAAACCAAACAGATCAAAGTAACTGACTAAGTCCACACAGATCTGGTATGGAAGTCTACAATGCATGTTTATTCCTGACTCTTCAGTTATCAAAGGTTTATCCCTTATAACCCAGTAGCTGACATAGGGAATGGGATTTCAATCCACAAGTTGGAACTGCAACAGCTCATAAGGATAGGCCATTTCCAAACACTCCCGATTTTTTTTAAAAATTTATTTGCAATTAGAGTTACGTCATCTACTGCAGTTTGAGTCCTTTGTTATGTATTTTTCTTGACGAGTTCCTTTCTTTGCAGAATGAAAGCAGATGGCTGCAACCATAATCTGTCACCACAACTACTTGTTTCATGAAAAACATTTACAACTTGCTCAGACTGGTTCTGGGTAAAATACTAAAAATATCTGGCTGGGCCTAATGTGCCTTCGGCTAAGAATATTCACAAAAGTGATGTTGTGAATTAATTTTATTAATATTCAGATAAGATAATAGGTGTTAAATACCAAAGTATTAAGAAAACACAGAATTTCCATTAAAAGTATTCAAAGTAACACAAGTTGCTTCTCAATCCCCAGGGTTCAATAGCTAGGAGAGCATTTGCAGATGGCTCAACTGTTTAAATGCACAGACAATTTAAATCATGATCTCACATTAAAAAATCAGTAGAACCAAGGGTCTGCCAATAAACGGAACTCCCATTAGTTTTCAATCACTTTAACTTCTATTCTATGGCAAATTGAAGTTGTAAACTCAGCATGACTGGCAAGCTAACAAGTGTAGGCTTCAGCAAAGCAAGGGCAGAAGGAAGCTGCCAACGCAGCACCTGGCACAGAGATCTTTCACCTGACTCAAAGTATGTCCTTCATACTGATAGGGGGACACATGTCAGGGATTTGAGAGGATATGGAGGGATGAAGGGGACATGGGGGAGATACATCCTTGCCTTGCCCTCCCTAACCTCCCATATTCCAGCAATGTGTCCCCCCATGTCCCCTGTATCCCCTCAGATCCCCACCACATGTCCCCCGTGTCCCCTTCATTCCCCATGTCCTCAGCCCCAACATTCGCCATGTCTCCTCACATCCCCACCCCTTCACCCTGCCATTTCCCTCCTGTGTCCCCAGTGCCACCCCCTTACCTCCCCTTACATGCCTGCTATGTCCCCCTGTGTTCCCCTTACCTCCCTATGTGTGCCCAGTGCCACCACTCTCCTTGTTCCCTCATGTCCCTGCCACGTGTACCCCCACATCCCCAGTGTCCCCTCATGTCCCCCCACATTCCTGCCATATGTGTCCCCATGTCCCCTTCATCCCCATATCCTGCCACATCTCCTCACATCCTCCCATGTTGCCTCCATCCCCCCATGCCACTCTTGTGTCCCTCCATCTTCTGTGTCCTTGCTCACACAGCGCAGGGTGGTGCTGGCCTTCACGGCTGCCAGCCCCACACACTGCCCACTCCTGTGCAGCTCTGTCTCTCCCAAAGCCCTAGGAATTTATCCAGCGTGCTGCTGCCCAGGCAGCCAGTGCCCGGCCTGGACTGTTGTTGCAAAGGGTAAGGACTCTGCCTTCCCAGGTACGACTGGCAATGCATGACTTTGCATTATGCTCCTGGTATGACTATGCTTTTTCACAAGTATAAGACAAAAGGCTTGGATTCTGTCCTTGAAGTCTTGAAAGATTTCTTTATCTCCTTTGCCTTTCAGAGCTGTCTCATGGGATGCTGCCCCCTAGTCCTCTCAATGAGTTTGTCTGCTACTCAGTTTCCTTACTTGACCTCCAACAGTTCATGGTTGCAACTGCCAAAGCTGATGATCATCATGTTCCCAACCCTATCTCTGTTATTAAATAGGAGATCCAACTGTGCCTCACCTTCGGTTGGCCAATCCATTATCTTTATCAAGATGTCACCATTTATACCCTCCAGAAGTCTTCTCAGTTGATTGCAACTTGCCGTGCTGTTCTTTCAGCAGATGTTAGAGAAGTTAAATTCTCCCCAGTAAGTTAGGTTTTTGATACAGAGACTTCCTCTAGTTGTTTAAAGAAGATTTTGTTGACTTTGATCCAGGTTGGGTGGAAGGACAAAATGCAACAAAATACTCTTAAAATTACAGAAATTTTTTGATTGATAACAGAATTTTTTTTCTGACTGACTTTTTATGCTTTCTAGATTTCACTCTTTCATCTTAATTCAGAGCAACAAGTTTATTTTAAAATCTTGATTTACATCCTAGAACAAAAAAAAATTAAAACAAAACAAAGAAACCCCCTTAACTAAATAAATGTAAGCACAACAGCCAGTCTACTTTGTTTTCTCAGCACATTCTGAAAAGCAGGCTCCAGAGCAGTTCCCTGAAGAGAACTGAAAAAAAGCCATGGAAAGAGCCAGAGAAGAAAAAATGGAGCTATGTCTTGAGGAAACATTCTCTCAGGGTTAATTACCTTTTTTACATCACACTGCTCTTCACTACATAAATAACAAATTTACACTTTTTCTAACCTCAACCGTTTTTTTCTTTTCTAAAGGCCAATGAAACATTAGGAAATGTCTCCTACTTTCTTTACTTGGATTGCTGTTTGCCAGTCATTATGTAGGGGAAAATAAATAGCCTAAAAGAGGACTATGAGAGGACTGGCAAGAGAAATGTGGCCAAAAGAGAGGAAACAACCAAACAAGCCAGGTCTGTTCTACTTATTGGACCCTGTTCTGCAGCTGGAAAAACATTAGAAAATAAAATTGTTTCCTGATATTTTAATTTCCCACTGGAGTATACTATTGTAAACTTTTCTTTTGGGTAAGATATGTTTTGTAGATTTAATTTCTTTGTATAGCCAAATAAAAAAAAACAAATAAAGACCCTGACACATGCTGACTGGTAAGTTTCCCTTTCTTCATGTTCAGATGACCTGGTAAATCCTGTCATCACTGGTGGGAAGAAACTGCATCCCTGCACAGAAAGGCATATTTACTAGGTACTTTGCCATCAGCCCTCGTACTGAACTTTGAAGAGCCAAATCAACTGTCACATACTGATAGGATCATTGATACAAATTGCAATGAAGCTGTATGAGTAATACAAGACAGACGTTTGCTCACTGTTACCCAACTAATCCCAGCCATCACAACAGCATGTGGCAAACACCTGCTAAGGCCTGCCTTGTCTTGGATGTGCTCCTAATCACTGAAGGAAAGTACTTGTAGCATCCTGTGGTAAGCTAAAAAGCAGAAAGCCCTTCAAATGACACGATATTTGTCTCAAATTACACAGAGAACTTGTCTTTTCCAGTCACAAGCTCCCTGTTTCTTTTGGGTTTTTTTAAATACCACTGAATAATCAAGCAGTGTTAAACACTTTTCAAAAACAAACTTCCTTCATACACGAAAGCTCTGAACATCACATGAGAGTGCCAAGGAATGAGGTCTTACCCATTTACAGGGTAAGACCTCAACCACAGTACAGCCCAGCAGCAGAACAGTAAAGAAGGACAGAGCTTTGAATCCAACAGAAGTGATAACAACCCCCCTCCCTCTTACTCCCTCCATTTCAACAGTAGCACTTCAGTCTGTTCTTCCCATTGTCCTTTCCAACACTTCTTTAAACACAGGCAAAAGTCATTGTTCCGAATTTATGCATCACAGACTCATTTTGCCCACTGAGGACAGCTGAGCAGCCACTATTTTCAACAAAATACGGGAGGCGTGAGAGCATTTTTGGTTAACAGCACAGTACCCAAAATGGAAACAATCCCATCCCCAACTAGCACATTTCGTGCAATAGATTAACTGCAATTACAGATGTCTTGAAAGTATAGAAAAAAATAATAGAGCAAGACAGAATGTGTGAGAGAAAACACCAGACTGTTCCACACTGATATGGGATGGGAGTTACCTCTGCTAAGAGGCCTGCGATGTCTCTGCAAGACTTTCCAAGGGCTGACTAATAACATCTCCTAAATGTTCATCCATTTCACTGCCAAGTCGTCAAGTTTTTGTATTCAAACCTTTTTAATGGCATCACACTTCATGTACTCCAGTTGATCCTGTGATCAGATAATTTCCTGCATTTTCCTTTCTAATCCTACACAAGAAGAAACAAACTAGCCTGTGAGAGGAAATTACATGTGTAAAGAGAAAGCAGAAGTGAATATCTTGCAACTAGTAATTCAAATGCTGAAGAGCTTCATTTTCATACAAAGCAAGGTTTTTACATGTGCTTCAGAGAACTACATGTGCTTCAGAGAAGTTTTTTCCAATTTAAATTCACAGGAGAGGAGAATCAGGCTATCACTTACTGCTAATCCTGTTGATCTCCAAATATCTCTTCATGTACTTGATTTATTGAAGTGTCAGTTCAAGCACAAATTAAACTAATACGTCCAAACAAGGAACACACTTCACATATGTAGCAAGCCATGTGAGACAAAGACTTCGTAAAACTATATAGCTTTTTGTTCAGGAGCACACAAACAAGAGAAATTGCCCTTCGCATATTTTTCAAGTTCTGTCCTGGGATACTCACTTTTCTGTACATATTGCCCTAAGTAAAGAACTTGCCCATTCTTTAAAATATGTTCATCAAAAGCTTTCAATGTAGAGAAATGGCATTATTCCTCTTTTACAGATGAAGTAGCAAAAACATGGGCCATGGCCTTCCTATGGATTTGGATGAGACTTGAAGTTCACAGAATAAACCACTATTCCCTGGTCCCCAGATATGTGGTTTTGAAAAGAGAGATATGAAGATAAAAAAATGAGTTAACATCCAAATCCTTAAAAGGCTAGCTTACTGTAAAGAATTATCATTTTCCACAAAGAAAATAACATATTTGTCTAAAATATCTCAGTATAACAGTAAGGGAAAAATAATCAAAATAAGTAAAAATAATAAATAGCAGCCATCAGCATATAATAAATCTTAGAGACTCATGAAAAATATTATAAATGTTTCTTTCCAGAGTAATATGGATAATGAGGAGGACTGCTGAGACAATATTCAACTTTGCAGTTCAAAAATATAAATATAAATTAGCTCTTTAGTAGGTGCAAATGATAAAAGTATTCACGAGGATGAGGAAGGCTCAAGAAATGGAAATGCAGAAAATAAATGTTTCTGCTCTGCATTTGCAAGGAAATGGGTTTATATACTTATATCACATCACAAGGGCAACACACTTTCCACAAGTAACAAGGAGAAGTGTCAAACACAATGTCTATCAAAACCACATATCTTAAAATCCATAGGCCTAGATAATTTGGGCCTGAGTGTCCAAGGAGTGCTGGCTGAGATGTTCAGAGTAAAAAAGAGCACTAAGATGCTGTCAGTATTATAGTGGATATGCTCCCATAATCCAAGGGGAAATGATCAGCAACCTGCTACACCACAGACACACACGGTCCTCTGAGGCAAAGTGGGATTGACTCAAATGGAATATGGGAGCTGGCAGAAGTGCTTACCAAGAAACTTTCCACCATTTATCATTAATCCTGGCTAGCCAGGGAGATACCAATTGACTGGAGGGTGGCCAATGTGATGCCTATCCACACCAAGGGTCAGAAGGAGGATCCAGAGAATTACAGGCCTCCCGGCCTGATCTCACTGCCAGGGAAGTTGTGGAGCATTGAGTGTCACAATGCAGAACATACAGCCAGGTGATCAGGCCCAGCCAGACGCATTTAGGAAAGGCAGATCCTGCTTGACCAACTTTACATCTTTCTGTGAGAGGTGACCAACTTAAAGAATGACAGAGAGGCTGTAGATATTGTCTGCCTGGACTTCAGTAAAGCCTTTGACACAGTTTCTCACAACATTCTCAAGAAACTGGCTGCTCATGGCTTGGACAGGTGTGCTCTTTGCTGAGTAAAAAGCTGGCTGGATGGCTGTGCCCAAAGAGTGGTGGTGAATGGAGTTACATCCAGCTGGTGTGGTCGCTGGTAGGGTTCATTATGGCTCAGTATTGGTTTTTCAGACATGGCAGACAGTCCCAGTTTTTTTATCAATGATCTGGTTGAGGGAATCAAGCGCGCCCCCAGTCAATTTCAGATGACACCACATTGGGTGAGAGTGTTGATCTGCTGGAGGGCAGGAAGGCTCTGCAGAGGGGTCTGGGCAGGCTGGATCCATGGGCTGAGGCCGATGGTGTGAGGTTCAACAAGGCCAAGTGCTGGGTCCGGCCCTTGGGTCACAACAACCCCAGGCAGCACCACAGGCTGGGGCAGAAGGGCTGGAAAGTGGCAGAAAAGGACCAGGGAGCACTGGTCAACAGCGGCTGAACATGGGCCAAGGTGTGCCCAGGTGGCTAAGAAGGGCAGATTTCATTTCTCATTATGCCACGTGTTCAAAGCAAATAGTGAATGCACATAGCCCCAGTGCAATTGCTTCCGATGATGTCTGAGGAACCCAGAGACTGGGGGGTGTCCCCCACATTTCCACAAAGCTTTCCATCAGACTGACCATGTTCAGGCGCTATAGAATGGGAACAAGCTTCTCTGTCAAACACAAATAAAAGCCTTTTTGGTTTTTCAGGAAAAGAAAGCAAAGGAAGACTCCATAGCACTAAAGACACTTCTTATAAAGTCAGAAAAGAGAAACGAGAATAAGCTGGTAAACAGGTAGAGAATTAAAAGAAATCTAGCTGTGATGTTTTCAGAAGGATGAGTGAAAGTTGTTAGATGTGAGCAACAGAAATATTTACCAGGAGAGGAGAGGAGCAGTTAGTTGCCTTGCAGCAGGAGACATATTGAAAAGGAGTAGGATGTTGACTGTGGTGTTCAAGTGTCATCATTAGGTGAGAACCCTGAGTACTAAAGCCTAACTCTGATTGGGAAGGTATTAGATAGGACAAAAGGGAAATACCAAGAAAGGAGTTGTGATTTCCAGCCTTCAGACTGAAGTTTAGACTAGAAATAGTGCTAACACATCTAGGGTTACGAATCATGTTAAAAACAGTGGTTAATGGTTCCGACAGTTTTCATGTCTGTAAACAAGGTTTTGCTTGCACGGAAAATATTGGCTGCAACAGAGTACTATTCAGTGACTACCAACACACTGAAGACTGAGAGAACATCATGATCTCCATGAGTTCATCCTCCAGCAGGGAGAGTAAGTTTCTCTTGCCAGTGCACAAGGAGAGACAGCCACCGAGGTGAGAGAGACATCGAGACTTGTATTGCCCACTTTGATGAACAATCAGAAGGTGAAAAACCACCTCCCCCACCTGGTGCCTCCTAAGGTTTCCTGCAGGTGTGGAACTGCAAGCCCGCCCAAGCCCACTATCTCTGTTCCCTCCACACACACTATACTAGAAGCTGAATTATATATATGAAAAAGTAATTCTGTAAACCATTTGGAGGAAACCCTTTGTGTTTCCTAAAGAGGCAGCTTACACTTCAGGGAGAGGAATACACTTCAAAAAATCTGTCTCAAGTGAAAGAATTCAGTTTGTTTGTGGTTTTTATTATTTGGTTTGTTCTGGTTTGTTTTATTTAAAGAAATGGTAAAGGGTCTAAGTCCCCATATTATGTGTCCTTTATGGCAGAGTTGTTCCAAAATTTTTCCCTCAGTTTCTTTTAACGTGGGAGCTAGAACCCAGAAAAAACAGCTCTGTAGAAATGTCACATTCCTTCAAAATCTCTCTGCTTCATGTGTGTTTTTGAGAAGTATCTCCTGCCTTTTCTGACAAAAGGAATGTTTCACTTCTGTTAGCACTGCAAAGCCAAATACAGTGTAGAAAAGGGAGCTGGCCTCAGGCCATCCTTGTGCATCAGCAACAGCACTGTCACCTAATTTGCAAGCACAGAACAATTATGATGGGTAAGGATAGAAGAGGCAGCCTTGCTATTAGATTCCATCTTGTACATGAAGAATTGTCAGTAGGAAAAAATATCTATTGATTCTAAGCAAGTGTGATCAGAGAGTAGTTTAGAAAGAAGCTGCACCTATGTCTATTTTTCTAGTAATAATATGTATCAAGCTATCATAAGACAGAATTTTTTTGAGCTTGGAATAATCAATTAGTTCTATAACTCTGACTACCTAACTCCTGACTGCAACTGGCAGCGTACACTTATGCAGCTATGTTCATAAATGCAAAGACTATTAGCACTCAGTTTAAAAAGTACAACAATAACAAATAAACCAAACAACAAAGAGACAAAGATATTGGGACATGACAGTTGTAACAAGGGGGTAAAAGAAACAACAGGCTGGAAGGTGAAATGGGTTATAATGTTCACTGAAAAGGAATGTATAAATTAATAGTTACGAAATTGCTATTACACTTCAAATCCAGAAATTATATTTATGTTTCTTTTTCACTTCTATTCAGTGTCTTTTACATTTTTTAGATGCAAGATAGACATATGGACTCAAAATCTCTGTCTGCACATGCTTCATTGCTGGGTTGATTTTTTTCACTCTGCTGATATTCTCTTTGTGAACTACTATGCTTGCAAGGGGAAAATCCTTTGCTGTTAACAGAGACAGCTAACAGAGGGAAATAACATAAATCAGGCCTTTTGAACTGCGTCTTTCTCTGCTGATTACCACAGAGGATTGGGACAATATTTCATTATGTTTCGGAAAATATTTTCCTCTGAGGACAGACATAACCTGTAGCCACTTATGATCACAAAAGGAAGAGCAACAGTATGGGCAGCTGGACCATCACATCAAAGACACTGTTATGACTTCCTGATTTCTAAAGTGGCTCAGTTCAAAAGTAATGTAAAAGTAGTGCTATGCAGGAGGCCAGACTGACCCTCACACAAGTCTTCACCTGGTCCTCAAATGAGGCCCCCACACTGAAAAATATAACCATCGATTCTGACAACGATTTAACAGTATTATCTGTCACTGGAAAGAGATGAGAACACAACCCAATCATTAGCAAAGTGTCATTTAAGTGAACTTAGGTAAAAAGTGTATGAGCAGAGACATTTCTTGCTTGTGAAACCTGGACCTTACTCCTTCCCATTTCCAAAAAGCAATGGCTGCATTTGCTAGTAAATACACAACCACAATGCCAAGTTTGTCTATTATTTTTCCTTTTTATTTGCTTTAGAGATTCTTTGACTCTGAGGCAGAAATAATATTCTAGTCTAGCCCAGAAAACATTACAGCCCAAGATGAAGTCCTTGTTCTAAATATAAATTAAAGTGGTCATGTTTCAACTTTATTTTATAGTTAAAGAAAGAATTTAAGGGACAAAGGAAATTTACTTTGCACAGGATACACGACTTTGCTGTAATGATTGTATTAAAAAAACCTGCTCAGCACTGAGAAACTCTCTGTTGTCTTATAATTATTTTTCATATTGCCTTTGTTTTACTTCCGTGTCTTACAGGCATTTTTCTAGTATCCTCCCTGAAATCATCCCTGCAAAAATCTGTTCAGAAAGAGTCAGGACCCACAAAATCTCTTAAGGACAAAAAGAAAGCTCTTTGCTTCAGAAGATCTGCAAAGCTCCTGGTCCATATTTGTAGGTTCTGAATTCATCGTTTCTGGTTGTTATGGGAACAGAAAAGAAAAAGAGCAGAAAATAATTGTAAGGATACACCCATATGAGGATTTTTACGTATTAAGAAAGGGGGAGATTTCTGAATGTTTTCTGCTTTTGTAAATACTTTTAAAATATTTCTTCTTTTCCCAATTTTTTTTCCTAAAATTACTGGTTTTCCATCTTCCTATCTGTTTTCCCTCATACATTATTTTTGGTCTTTCTGGCTATCGATGCATCCCAAATGTTAGATTTCCTTTACTTTTTCCTAGGTGGTACAGTACTGTGAGTCTTTCTGATTGCCTTTATACTTTGATATGACCCATGCCTGCCTCTTAGGCTGGCTGATGACCTTCACAATGCACTTGCCAAACCCTGAAGCATTTAGATCCACCCCCATTCGACGTCCATCCCAGCCTGCCCAGCTTCAAAACATTACTGCTTCCAAGATCTCTGAATCAAAACACGCAGACATGGAGTGAGAACAATCAGGGTCAGTGGGACTGAGCCTGACCACTCGCACCTATCACAGTGTGGTTCCTGTCCACAAGTGCTGTGTGCAAGGGTGCTCCTCTCCCCCGTCCAGCGCTGCCCTCAGCTGCCCTTACATGCACAAGGGTCATGTTCCTAGACCTCCTACAAGCTGCTTTCTGGTTCTCTCCCCAAACACTATGTGATCGTCAAAAATCTCCTGAATACTTAGTATTTCTCCCACTCTAGGACACTCATCTCTATGCAGGTTAATTTTGTGAGGGTCTTTTTTGAAGTTGCTGGGGCTTGCATTCCTTTTACAGTTCTGTGCATTTGTTTTTATTCTCGAAAACACACTGATTACATGAAATCAAATAAATTATAGCTAGGATGTCTACACTCTCAAAGGTCACATTTCAGGCAATTGTCTGGTCAAAGCAGCTTCTTTTGATCTGAAATGCTTATGAGCCTTTAATTCAGGACACTGGGGGATTCAGCAATTTCTGGAAGTAACCTGTACAGCCACATATCTTCTGATTGCTAACTGGTAGTATATCATGGGGTGGTTTAACAACAGCTGGAAATTAAACTCCAAATAAGCATCTCACCTTCCCTCCACCCCTTCTGATAAGAGAGGGGAAAAGGCAGAGACTGTATATTGAGATAACAATCTACTGAAAGAAAAAAGCAATGGAATAAGAAACGAGCAGGAACAGCGGCAATATTAACAAAGTAAGTATACAAAACTTATGAGAAAATGCTTTACACATAAAAGGGGTTCACTACCTCGACTTAGTTCTGCATGGCCACTAGAACAAAGACAAGATCTCAGGTACTCCCCATACGTTTTGTCCATGTGGCTCTCCCCAGTCAAAGACAAGATGGCAAGTGCTGCAAGACACAATGGAAAACGATGATGGACAAATCCCCAAAAGCTAGATAGTGTGTGTTGTGCCACGCCACTGCTTCAGATGCTGGACTCAATTCCTCACAGCTGTGTCTGACATGGGCACTGCCACTTTTGACCACTCCGTGATGCTTTCCTCAGCTCCCCTCAGCTTGCTCGTTTTGGCTCGGGTCAGACTTGGCTGGGCTTGGGCTCGACTTGGCTGGGCTCGGACTCGGGCTCACCTCCACCACTCTGTTCCCTGAGGGTGTTTCCCACACTGGCACTGCTTTTTCAGCACTACATCTCCAACTGCATCTTGGAGGAATAGGAAAGGATGAGCACCAGCACAGCTGGCACTGTCCCCAGCCACAGAGGGAACAGAAACGACGCCCACCTTTTCCCCTCAAAGCCAAGTCCCCAGTGATGATGTGTATGGTATAGAGCAGCAGCCTGACCATGCCCACACAGCGCTAAGCTCCACCCCTCCCGCAGCCAGGCAGAGAGTTCTGACAGGGATTCCTCCAAGTCCTGAAACCTGGAACTGTGTCTCTGTGCCCAGAGCTGGAAGGAACTCCATCTCACCAAATTCACTTCAAAAACAGAGGAAAAGGAGCCACCTGTTTGGCAGGCTGCAACACCGAGCATCTCTTACTTGATCTATTTCCCGTCTCACCAAAATGTTCCTCCTTTCATCCCTAGTGACTCCCACACCCATGACAACAAACGGGTGAAAGCACACAGTGCTGACAGGCACATTCTGGGTCTAGATTCTGTGACTTTTAGCCTAATTTTATTCTCTTGGCATCCCATGGACTGTGTTTGCCTGTAAGTCTCCAAAACCTTTTTTCTCCCCAGTGCTTATTTTCACAAGACAATAGAAGGAAGAGAATTTGAATCATGAAATTCTCCCACATCAGCTATGAAAAGTACATCAAATTGACTTTTTGTACATCCAAAGATTGTAACCTTAAGCCTTGAAGTTTTGCATTTGTTTGCTGTTTGCATTTGTTTGCTTAAAATTCTATTTCTCTAGACAAAGAGAGGGTAATTCCCAATTACACTAGGATGGAAAGATGGTTTCATCTTCCTTTTGGTTTTAATGTATTTTTTTAAGATAATGAGCAATTATTTCTATTATATCAAATGACAGAGGAAGTATTTCCCTTCATCCTTCTTTCTTCAGTTATTCCCAAACTGGAAAGATCATAGTCTGCCTACTAGCACAGTTTTGCAAAAACTGCTAGCAGGGGCTTTCTCATTGTGTGCAATGGAGAAATAAAAGTGATGATTTAAGCCACTCCAAAGTAATTACTTCTAGGCTGCATATAAAAATAAGGTAGGGATCTGGAGATACCCATTTTTTTGCAACATGCAAGTGCATGTCAAACTCTTGTTGTACACTGGGAAAATATCATACATGCATGAAAGTCTCATTTTCAGTGGAAATGAGCTTAAAGGAGCTCCCTCAATCAAGCTCCTAAAGGACCCCTCTCAATCAAGAATTACAGTAAAAATGAATGTGTGAAGAGAACTTAAGTCTTCCCACTGGTGAAACATGCTGAGATGTGTAAGTAGAGTAAAAGAGAAACTTTCTGCCCCAGAAAGGGCAGATTTACCAGGATGCAAATGTTGTTTTATTCCCACCCCATATATAAGGTATTGTTATACAACCTAAAATTCTGTTAATTAAAAAAACTTACACACCTAGTGGGTTGTACATTTATAAATCAACTATGAGGAAGCCTCAATTCCATTTTCATAGATTTGCATCTCTACAAAGAATAAAGATATGCAGAATGGTTTTATAGAATTTCTCCTCTGGGTCAGCAAATTTTAACATTGCACACACATTTGCTACAAAGTTGAAGAATGTTAATTGTCCATGTTTCAAATAAAATGAGATACTCCATTTGTTGTAACATCTTTTGTCCTTCTGCAGAGTCTCAAAGCATTTTGACAAGTTCTGTCGTGATTTATAAGCACTCGGTTCTCAGAATGGCAGAGTTAGATCAATTAGAATTTGTAAAATTATTTGAGGAAAGCCAGCATTTCTCTGAAAATATGACGGGTCTTATCAAAAGCTTCAGGAGTCTGAATACCAGTGCCAGGCTGTAAATCTCTGAAATGTACAAGCCATCTAGTTAAGCTGGGGTAGATGGCATAGGGGAAGGAGAAGTCTGCCTTCAGGCTTCGAAACAAAAAAACTCGACGAACAACAAAAATGTGGTTGGACATTAATCCAGGTGGAGTGACTGCATACATGTATCTGAGGCTCCCTCCTGGGCAGGAAAGGTCAGTTTTATCCCTCTGTCCAAAAGGACCAGCAGGGTGCGATTTCTGGGGGGCAGAGGAGAGCTATCAATCCTTCCAATAATCATAGGATCTGCAAATAATAACCTATGGGCTTTTCTGTTCTAACCTCCTTTCAATGCAGGAGTACAGCCCCTATTGTATTCCTAGCAGCATTTTATCCAGTCTGGCTTTTCATGTTCTATGGAACAGAGTATCTCCTCCTCCCCACTGCATTTTTCCATTACTAATAGCTGTCATAGGCAGGAGGTTTCCTCCTTTAAAATCTCTTCCACTGTTCTTAGCTACCCCTCTTATTCTTGAGTCATTGTACATAATTCCTCGTTACTGTTAATGCATCCACCTCTCCACGTGCTCATGCATAAGGTTGTTGCAGTTTATCCTCCTTCAAGAGTTTAGTTATATTTTAAACAGCTCAAAAAAAACCACCCCAATCTGTCTGTGCTTCATTTCCACAGCAGCCCTCCTTAATGATGAATTTCTCCTCCCATCCATATCATTTGGTGTGGAGCATTGCCCAGAAAATATTTCGTGTGTAATCATAGCACCTTATGTACAGGGAGATGATTATCAACCCACTTTTTGACATGAGTCTGTACACAGCGCTATTCCACCTGTGTTTTGGTGAATGGGTTTATGTATGTTTATCACAAACTGAGCAGTAAGACCGTCAGTGAATGCTGAAATGGAGTTTTCTGTTGTTTGTGAGATGCTTTTGTAAGCCTCAACAGACAGCAGTAGATAGCAGGCTCTCCTAAACAATTCTTTGAGATTCAGCACAGAGGCTCCTTCACATGCATTTTGTCATTTAGGCAGCAAAAGTCATGACAAAACTTTAGTGGAAAAGTCTAATTTACATTATACAGTAATGGTCCAGCTAACTCTGGACCAACACCAAGTCTAGCTCCCTCCCTCTAATCTTTCACATTATCTTTCCCCATTTCATGTGGTTTACTTTTTTTTCTAACTAAATAATTAGTTTTCTCTCCACTCTCTGCTGCAGTAGTTCTGTAGTTACACTGTGTGCTCAGTTCCTCCCAGGCATTTAAATGTTGCTCGTAAATGCTGATATACCAAGCTCATTACTCCCTTTTTTCAGTCACCAATTAAAGTACCAATTTAGACCTACAATAATCCTTGTTCCTAGTAAAGATCATTAAAGACAGTGTTAATGTGTTTAATGATCCTCCTACAAACACAGTATTTTCCCAGAAGCTATAACCGTTGCTTTTGCCTCTCTACAGGAAGGATGTTGTCAAAGATGCAAGTTTTCCCAGCCTGCTCTTTTTTCAAAATAAGCAGCATGATATGTGTGAAAGAATGTGTTTCGTTTTGTATGATCTCAAGACTCTATGACGCAATTATCCCTGAAAGTCTTTCAGTAGCTATGAAAAGATCCCTAGGAATCCTGCTAGAATAATATCCCAGCAGTTTTAAGCAGTGATTTCAGAAAGAAGTAGAAATTATTCATGCCAAGTAGGAGGCTTTAACTTCTGTAAGGGAAGACCTGTAAAGAAAGAGCTACACAAAGACTCAAACAGAAACAGAATGAGCTCATTATACACTAATTAATGACCAAACACAAAGAAAGAATTTAGTACAAACCCAAAGATATTGTGTCTGTATTACACCTGTCCTTATAAAAAGCTATCCAAACATGGATTTCTATGGTCTGAGTTTTCCTGGTAAGCAGGCAGGTAGCCAATGAGAGAGACATTCTTCTTGATGGTACTTTAGATCATACCAGACAACTTGTTGAGTCTTCATATAAATGCCTTTCTTGAGCACCACAAGGACAAAGGCCACAGCAGAAGGGCATCTAATAAAGAATTTAAACACTGATTTATGCAGAACTGCTGGCCACCTTACCATAGTTTGTCTGCAAACTGAGGCATGTGTGGGTGGTTAGAAGCCTCATCCACTCAGGCAAGGAAGAAAAAGGAAGGGTAAATTGCTGTTTTTAAGGAAGGGAGGCAATGGACTTGCAAGGAAGGACAGAAAAGTAAAAGGAAAATGGACAGGAATACATGATGTGAGAGAGAAGACAAGCAAAACAAAAGATGGTTGAGGTAAAGAAAGTGTAAAATTAATCTCTTAGAGTACAATTAGTTTCTAACATTTCCTATTAAAACATGGCAAAACTAGATGTTATCATATCATTGATCTTTTTTATGACTAAGGATGTATAATTTCTTCTAGTGTGTCTTTGTTTAGTTCTTTGTTTGCCAGCTTTACAGGGCTGTGCTGAGAACAGACATATTAAGGTTGTAAAGAGCTCAAGGGCTATACCAGCTCCCTGGGAAGTGATTAAGGTAGAATGTAAAGCACTTAAGTTCTAGGTACTTACTTCTGACAGATAGGGTGCTGTTTTATTCTTAAGCTAAGCTCCTCTATTGCTTGGCTAAATATAGAGATACACACCGGTCTTGGAAACTGCAAATTATAACTAGCTCTGACAAACCACCTGGTATCTTACTAGCACTATATTTTTTACTGTTAGAGTAAAATTATCCTGACTGGGACTGCTTCTTTCTGCACTGCAGAGATATTCATCCTACTCCCGGCCTCAAAGCAAATTTCATTTGTTCTCATAGTCCTGTGCTAAGGACTTTGCAGGAACACAGTCATTTTTTTGAATGAGGGCTGTGATTTTCAAAAGGTACCAGGAGAATTAGGTGGCCAAGCCAAGAAAGGTCAAAGCTGTGAAAACTCCATTGCTAATAGTGCAATATAGTGCAATATATACAAAATTGTTTAAATCATATGAGCAAGCTGTAACTGCCATAGCAATGTTTTTACATACTTCTGAGCTGCTTCTCTCTTCGGGACTGACACATGAGCTTCACCTTGCCCTTTGAGTACTAGTATTATGGGCCCCAAGCACTCATCTCGCTAGATCAGGGGACAACAACTTTCTGATTCAAGTTCTAAGGCTGCCTCCAAGTTTACATGAAGAGAAGCCCTATGTATGAATCCAGATGAAAGTAACAAAGGTTTGGTTGGTTCTTTCAACTTTGTTTTAACAAAAACCAAGGCATATTTTACCTAGGACAAGCATCTCATATATGATGTTTACCATTTTCTTCAGAATTTCTGTTTGCATTCATTCCTCAAGAAAGCACAGTAGTTTCAGGCTCAGGTTTATCCTTGTTTCATGTCCTAGGATTTACATCTCTCTGGGTTTAGGAGTATAACTAGGAGCTGGAGTAGACCTGTGTCCTTGTTAGGCCACTAGGCAGGTAGGCAGTCTGCCTGGGTCTCCCCACTAGAAAGCCACGAAAAGAGTTTTAAACCCCCTCTGTAAAACATCTTTGAGCTACTAGAAGTACTGCTATTGACATAATAATTGGAGACATCGTAAGTGTGGAAAATATTGTCTGTCATTTGAAGAAAGGAAAACATGTGTAAAGGATTGGTTTAGTTGCCTCATAGTAAAACACATTTTGGAAATCTCTCATCAACATAATGAAGCAATGTGGGGAATTTGATACTGAAGCAAGAGGGAAGGACGCTGTGTAACCAAATTGCAACGTGGCATCCTGATCCACATCAATTCTGTTAGTGTTTACACAGTCCAAAATTAAGAAATCAGGGCTTGATATTAACTCATTCTTTAATTCTATCAACACATAAGAATTAATGTACCTCATAACATTCACAGATAATTCCTCAAGTAGAGAAATTTTAACATGTGCCAACCTTGATTATTGTAAAGCTGCAAATGGCTTGAGCTTCAATATTTTTGTAAATTGAGGTTATATATGAATGCCTTACAATCTTCTTCAAATCAAAATATGTTGGTGCTCTCCAGGATGCCAATTATGTGATGGCAAATGCGACATACAAATTTCTTGTAATTTTGGAAGACTCTTGCCTGCAAATGCCACGTAACTGCGAACTACGGCAGAGAAATACCACACTGCTGGAATAAATGGTTTCAGACTTCTGCCTGGATTCTTTATTTCTCTACTGCATGTGCTTTGTCAAAAGGGAGAAGATGCTGCAAAAGTTTTCTTGGAAGACAAAACACACATCAACAACCGTCTCACGCTTTTAGCTGTGCACACTCAGGTATTACTGAAAATGCAAGGAGATAGGAATAACCTGTAGGCTGATACTGAAAACACAGAAGGTAGTAACTTGGAGAAAGAGCAATGGCACCATGCATGTGTGCACATGGACACCCACCCACATGAGAGCACTAACATCTTGCAACCATTACTTGTCCTGTGATACAGACATAATCTAGTTAAAATGGAAATGTATTAGGAAAGTCAAACAATTAATTGATCCAAGAAAGGTTGTTTCATGTTTTGTGTAAATCAAAGCTAAAAATTCATTTGAGGGACACTGCCGTATTGTAGACTAAACAGAATTTGGCATGAGCGCAGCGCTTGGTGTGGGTGTTAAAGTTGTTCTGCACTACACATGGTCAGTAATCCTCAGCAGAAATGTTAACTCAATTTGTCAGCATTATCTTTATGTCAACAGTAATGCTTAAATATTTACAATAGACATAGTGCTCTGAGGGTTCGTAACGCAAGATAAATTGGAAAAATGTTAACAAAATGGATGGTACTAATACAAGCCCTTGGCACTTTGTACTCTTCAATTTTATATACAAGAGGGTTTGCCTGAAAGTTGGATTTTATTAGGCTTTACGGTTTATTTGCTACCTCCAAGCTCTTGCTAAAATGAAACAGAAATTTGTATAACCCTTGTAAAAACAGAAATGTATTAGGATAATGATGCATGAGTACTGAGTCCACAAGAAAGAGGCTTAGATTTTTACATATGTGTTCTGGACCAATTTCAGTCTTGACATAAATGAGCATGAATAATATAGACCTTAAACTGAGTTGCACCTGTTTATGTACCGACAGAATTTGGCCCTGTGTCATCAAACAAATTATAAAGATGCAATATATCTTTTTTAAAGGTAACATATTCCATATATAATATCATTCCAAATACATTACAATAAAAAATAAAATACTGTAAATTTTACAAACAGCTAAGAACAAAAAGAAACAAAACATAACTTGGGGAAAGTAGTTTCATTGCAGCTCTGAAATTAGAGGAATAATATAATAATGAAACAAGATAACCTTCCTAGACACTTTGCCTCTGTTACTCTCCCTTTTTCAGGGTCATTGCCATACATTCTTCTAATTAATTCTTCTAATGAGCAATGGTTGTGAAAGCCAAGCTTTTATTCCAACCATGTGTAATTTTAGCACCCTTAACCTATAATCTTTTCTCTGTTTGAGTTTCTGGTTCTAAACTGTCCCTCAGCATTTTCTCACCCCTATGCCTGCATCTTCCCACTGTCTCGATCACCAAAGTCTTCCCTGTATTTCCTCCAGTCGTAATTCACCAGGTAGCAGCACATGATGAATCTCACTGCCTACTTTGACATGATGTTTTCAACAAAAAAAACATTGTAAGTATGTCTTTCCTGGATGAGACAATTCCACTTTTCATTTACAGTACTTACGATAGCTTTAACTCACTTTCATAGACCTACATGTCATTATTCCTCCATACTATTTTCTCCACCACTTTCTACAGTTAGTTTATTATCTGTTGTCTTGCTACTACTCATACCAGAACCTGTCATCTTGAAAAGTTTGTTTCTACCTGTCTCATTTTTTGCCCTTTCATTTAAGTCTGAAAATGTTTTGAGATGTAATTTTTTAGATATTCTGATTGTCATAAGAGGAAAAAAGTGACGTAATGTAGCAAAATACAGCGACATAAAAGGAATTTTTTCCATCCCACTACTTTTTTCACTATGTTTACATACAACTTCACTGGGTACAAATCCTGTATATTTTGTTTATGTAGTTCTTGTCTCCATGTTTCGTCAGCTTTCATAACCTGTCAGTCATCATTTGACTCTGATATCGTAAATATGAAAAAAATAGTCCAAAATAATTATAATTAAAAGAGCAGCTGACAGATTTTAAAAAAAAGAAAGAAAAAAGTTCTGTGCAAAACATATTTCTCTTTCAGAGATGACTGACCTACAAGGTTTTGTCAAATGAATAGCAACTTGGTGTCAGACTCCCCAAAACATTTCTGTCCCTGATCCAACAGGGTACTACTTCAAGCGACTGGTTGCTGAGAGGAATTGGCACTGGAAAACATGTTTCAAAGCATTTATTACAGACTATAGTGTCATATGTTAGTTCATCAGTTTGCAAGACCTTAACCTATTTCCACACACATTTGGTTTTTTTCTCTTCCTCTTGCCCCACTCCTGGCCCCTCATAAATCAGCAATGCTTGACTTTAAACTATTCAGTTTTAAGCTAATATACATCTAAATCCCCAAATAGTCACATAGTTTTCTAAAGAAAACATCACAGTGAGAAAAGGGTAAATACAATTCAGCCCCTTCCTACTACACACACACACACACACACACACTTTCTATCTATAGAACACTCACTGTTCTTTAATTAGGAAGCCAGCTGGGATTTGAACATTTCTTTGAAGGAAGCACAGAAGCAATGTTTAGAAAATGTATGAAATACCATCTTTTCTTTGAGCTGCCACTCAGGCTTTGAGTCTTTTGCCCCATATTCTATTCGCCATTCTTATTCTGGACCTGTGATATCCGATTCCTGTTTCTGTAATTTCCATCTTTTGTTCACAAGTCTATCTCTCACAATAACACTATTCAGATAAGGTATGTCTTTGAGTAGTCAGCTACTACCTTTTTTTTTCCCTCCTTGTAAAGGTCCCATTAGTGCTTTGGGATCCTGTGATACAAATGTACAAAGCAAGAGCCCTCCACTGAAATATTTCAGCTCACTTTTCAGTGCTGCATCAGATAGCATTAGCAGGGAGTTTTTATAGTTTACCTTGAAAATGATGGAAACAACTCTCTGTTAAACAAAAAGAATTAAGGGAGCAAAGAAAAGATATCCGTGTAGCACATAGCCAGTGCGTTATGATGTCTTGGCACTGAAGGAAAAATGTAAGAGAATTTTCCTAGATAAGGCACCTTGCAAATACAACATATGCATGTCTTGACACTTTGCCCAATTATTCATTATTCGATTGAAAATAGTATGCTTTCAGGAGTTAAAAAGTAAAAAGATGAGAGTATTGACCTTGAACTGCACAGAAAAAGACACAGAATTATTTTTATTATGTCTCCTCTCAATACAAGGATTGTAATTTTTTCAGGTACACACTGACCAGAAAGTGGATCAGAGCTGCTTCAAGGAAAGCAATAAATCTATAATAAAACCCACTCTATTTCAAATAATTGTAATTGACAATAAGAAACTGATGTTTATTACTGTAGATATTGCATAGAAATATATGATACATATTTATATAGAGAACGCCCAGGCTGCAAATTCCTGGATCCTTGCCAGCTGTGTGCTTTGTGACTTAAAGCAGACCACTTATACCTACAGATATGTCACATTATCTACCTGTAACATGGGAATGTTACCATTTGCTTTAAAGAGACTTGATTCAGAAGTGTAATTTCATTTAATAGTATTTGATATTCTTGGATGAAAAATATTTCATCCATGTCCAAGTTCTACACTCCAACTACTTATCAATAAAAACCCAAAATTCAATAAGTTTCCATAGGCATTTATTGCTGGATAAAATTTAAAATTATATAAAATTAGTGGTATAAGCAACACTAATAGTGTAATTTCAAGTCTTTTTCCAAAATTAGGTCTTTTTTTATAGTTCTTATAACAAAAGCATGATTAAAAATTTGCTACTAGACTGATTAATTGCTTTAACACTTTTCCAGTAGCTTAAGACATGAAGTAATTAGTCTTCATCTGCAACCAAACTGACAGTAATTTTGAAATATATTTGTGAAAGTGTAATATCAAGATCAGGCATTTTCCTACTAGTTTATCACATTTTAACTTGGGAAAAAAAATAAAGAAAAAGAAAATCATTTGTGTAAAAAGATGAATCTGTATATTCTAATTGGACCTCAGAAATTTGTTTACCTTAAGACCTATTTCTTTTTTAGTTTTTAGAGTAGCAGAGTTGCAGGGACAACTAATTGTAATAGCAATCAAGGGCATTTGGGTAACTTACTGTAAACAGATGAACACTTTAACAGCACCAGTGGCTGATATTTTGTGGCTATTCTAAAGTTTAAATACCTAAATTCTAAACATCTAAATTTTTATCTCTGAAGTCCACAAAAACCTTAATTTTGGATGCGCTGTGTACACCATACAAAGACACATTTCAACAGAGTGCTTACTGAACTTATTTAGGTGGTATTAAACACAGCTGTGTTGAGAACTGAGGTTAAGCTGTGCCTGAGTGCTCTGCTGGACTGGAGGTGATCATTGCTGCACTTGCTGATGTGGAAGTCTGGTGCAGTCAGAGCTGAAAACATGATTTTAACAGCTTTTTTTAAAGGAAAATAAGCACTAGTAGGCACTCTTCTGAGCAATGAAATATGAATTCTTTGACCTCACTGACCCATTTCTCTTTCTCCTCTCAAGCACTTCTGGTCTCAACAGTCAGCACTACAGAGACACCAAACAGAGGAAGCACATCTGCTAGTCATGGCACCTACTCCCTGGCAGACTCCTAACAGAAGTTGGCTGCAGTTTCAGCTTTATCTAAAGATATGTCCCATATTAAGGCTGTTATATGATCTATCTTTGCTGCTTTCCCTTCCTAAAAGCTTTCTCCGTTCCCTGAACTTCTACGCTTTTTTCACGTTTGTGAATTAGGTGCCATATGACTTGCTCATGAAATCGCTAAATAGGCTGTTTTACAGCCCCGGGGTGGGAGCCAGGGATCTCCCCACATTTGTGTGCCTTCTGCCTCCAAGCAAGCAAGACAGGAAAACGAATTACCCTATGGGCACATTTACATGCTGGGACCGCGATTTCCATGCAGGAAGGTCAAATGTGTAAGTGCAGACTTTTACGTGCCTTTTCAAGCCGTATTGCTGCTTGCCACACAAGTAGGAAGCTTGTCACATGTAAGAATTGTAAAGAAATGTTGCTGAGAAACTTATTTTCAAATCCTGATCTTTGACCTGTTGCCCCAGAGCCTGTCAGACCACAGGAGCTGCACTCGTGGCCTGGGCATGCGGAAGCACAGCATGTTTCACTTCAGGGAGGATTCAGGAGCGTGTTTGATTTGTTATGTTTACAGCCAAGGGGCATTTGCAGGTGCAAGTCAAAGCCACAAAGGCAGTGGAAAGCCTCACCAGTGCACACCGAAGAGAATCCCTTTGATCCCTGAAGGTGCACTAATGCACTGCTGCAGAGAAGACTGTCCTCTTGTGTGTTTGAGAACATGCCATGGTCAACATCAGACACAGCTGGATAAGCAGAAAAGAGCTTCCTTGAAACCCAGTGTCATACTTGAAACTATAATAAGGTGGATAAAACAGTAGGCTTTCCAACCGTTTCAATGGAGACTGAAGCAGGTCTATATTGATCATACAAATACCTGCACATCATTTTGTGTTAACTCTTGTATTCTTTTTTTTTAAGAGTTTTGGCCTTTGCGTTCACCTGAAAAGACTTCTCCATAGATGTTCTAAATTCATTCAGAGACAAATTCTGTTTCCTAGACTTACTCCTGGCAAATATTATGTCAGGCGATGAATGCAGTCTCCAGTCCAACCTTTGGGCTGCTCATCAGTGTAAACAAAGAGCTGTTATAATTAGTCTTTAGCATGGTCATAAAGAGAGAGGGGCCATTTAGGGAATGTGGGTCTGGTCCAAACCTCCTTTGTCTTTTTATTTAACCTCAATGCACCTTGAAAGAGGTCCTAAATTTGCACTGGCTTTCCCATAAATTAAATGTGGGACTTTTTCTACATTTTAATATGTGGAGAGAGAACTTTATTTTTATTCAAGCAGAATGATCAGTGAAATGTTTATTCCATATTTAACACTTATATAGTAATTATCTGTAAATATTTACAAATACAAGGAAAAAGGGAACTTGAGAAATACATACTTTGGGAAAGGGGATTGTTCTAAAGTTTTACAAAAAGTTTTAGGAAATATCTTAGAAAACAGGAGATAGATGCAGTAACAGAACATATACAATTTGTTATCTTGTCTTCACCAAAGACAGTGCTCTTTCTGGTTGGAAGTGGACCACATTTCATACTGAGTGATTAATTTGTTATGAATGAGTAATTCCATGAGTTTTAAGCTCCTTTTCTATTTATCAGACACCTGCGAATAGATCATTTTCACTGGACTTAATTGATATTCACTGAACTGGGATACTTGCTTAGTTCATCAAGTATTTTTGCATATCTGAGATTTTAGTTATTCTACTGAATTGTGATCAGCTGAATGAGTGACCAAGCATGTGATGTGCTTGAAAGCACAGATCATACCCACTCAAAACACATGTTGGTCTAATTTATTCTCTGCTTGGAAAGGAACTCAAGTATTTCTATTACGCATTTTCTGTGTACACCTCTAAATGGTTTTCCCACTAAAATCCTATGATTCACATAATTCTAATGCATACAGACTCAGATAAGCTGCACAGAAAAAACCACATCATTAGCTGATTCTTAATCACAATCAGTTCAAAGGCTGTTTTAAATGTTAAAATACATGATTCATAAAAGTGTCTCAGGTAGTTCAGCAAAAGAAGAAAAGGAATGTGCCAAGACAGGAAGGAAGAGCTCTAAATTGCACAGTAGATTATGGATTTATACATTTATCAAACAGAAAGAAGCTGCCAAAGCACAGTAGTCTGGTATCTCTTGGACATCCTTAATATCCTCTGGAAAGCCTTATTTTACACTGAATCCAGAAGATAAGGAAAGAAAACTGGAATTTCACTCCTAGAGTCTCATACAACTTGTGTAAAAAAATGAAGTAGTCATTTCTATTTATTTGTAATAGACAAAATTTATTTGTCACCCAGACACAGAAAAAGTATAGGTCTTTTTACTTTTCTCATCTATGTGACCATAAAAGCAGTAGTCAGGTAAGCGCTGAAGATACCGTTGTTACGGTAATGCACTTTACCCATTGCATTCACTTCAGTGGGGAAAAAAATCTGCTTTTGTATGAAAAGACAGAAAACCATAGGAAGTGTTTGAAAATGCTGGCATCCTCAACAGGACAAATGTTTTTATGCAAGTCAGGATTTTTTTGAAATTGAGACTGGAATTCTGCCCTGATTATCACTCCCCAGAGAGAGGCAAGTAGAGCCCAAGCAGTTTAAATTCGGTGTTCATTGGCAAAAGATAATAACTGTAATGTTTTCGCTATGGAGAACATGTATTTTTTAAATGGCAGTCTGGCAATATTCTCTCCCTTCTTGCCTTAGCTGTCCCAGGAGGCCTGACAATCAGGACTATATGTATAATTGACTGAACTCTCTTAAGTATTTGTTTCACAGTAATGATCAGCTGGGGTTCTTTGTGCTCTTCACCATGAACCAAGTCTTTGGTGAAGACTGCAAGTTTTCAAGTCCAATTTACTTTGTAGAGGATTTCATACCATGTCACAAATATATCTGATGCAGTGCCCAGCACCGAAATAAGTGATGTGCAAATATCCACACCATGGTGTTGAGGCACCTGCCACACATTTTTTTTGGACGCATGAGTTTCAGACAGACTCCAGTTTCCAAGTCACTCCTAGTAACCTACTTAAAAAAAAAAAACCTAGAATGTTATCTTTTACTTTTACATCTCTATCTGCCCAGTCATGTTTTCTTTGGTCTCTCCCGGAAGAAATAATTTTAAATGGAGATTGGACAAAAGTAAGAAGGAGTGAGTAGGTGTCAAGATATTCTGCTGGGAAGAATTCGAAGATGTTTAATCATGACCAGTGATCTATCTTTCTTTGTTCTTAGAGGTACCATCCCACAGCAGATTACATCAAGCACAAGAATGAAAGATCTGCCATGCTGTTTTGCCTCTCTCCATCCTGTGGAAACACAGACAATGGAAAAATCTAGTCACAAACCCTCAGGACTTGACCCTAAGGAAGAGTACATGCAAATAAAATGTACTCAGAAATAAATTATCAAAAAGTAAATTACCAAATATCTTGTATTCGTCAGAAACATAAAACCCATTATGAGGCTATGCTCTCGTTTGTTCTTACTCCATAAAAATATCACGTTGATGGTTTTTGAAAAAAGCATAATAACCTACATGTGGTGTGGTGGCATGGGCCGGCCACTGGGATGCCCTCGGCAGTCTACCGGGTCGGCTNGGAGAACATTCTGGAATGTAATACATATGGAACAGGGGAAATACATAAACATGGACTTATACATAATGTAAATTGGTGTTGCAGGGGGCTGTGGGAACTCGCCATAACTGAGAGGTGGATTTTAGGGGTTGCGCACTGCAACAATGTGGTTAGACAGGAAAGCCCAGAGGAATTAACGAAATCCGAAGAAACCCTTAATAATTCTGCTTGTAATGGTCTACATCTGGGAGATGCTCACAAGTAAGCATTACATCAGAGAAAGATAAAGCTACAATGTTCCCCATTTACCCACAGGTTAAAGAGCACCAGTCTGCCACACTTAAGTCTGGTTGCCTTGTGGGACTCCTTGGAGACCACTTGGTTACTCAATGTATTGCCATTTCAAGACAGAATTTTCCTCTTTTCAGGAGCTATCCTTGAGTGTTTATCTGACAAAATAGGCAATTCTCTACAATAATCTGGAGTCAAAAACTTTCTATCCTACTTCATTGTCCTTCTGCGCTTCTTTGTACATGTCTCCTCATTCTTCATGTAGGAGTATGTCACTCCTACATATTTAAGCTTCTTCACTTGACATCTGTGCTATACAAAATGGAAGGGCTGTGACATACTTGATAGCAAAGTAAGAATGGCCATTTTACCCTTGCGGATTTCATAAACAGTTGCCCTCAGTGCTGAAAAACATGAATTAATCACTAACATAACAATGGAAAAAGAGTTCTCTAACTGAAGTGAAAATGGAGCCATTTCTGTTGCTAGAATCTGTGTTTATTAAAGCTGTGTTTATTCTCAGCTAGGAAATACAGTGTGGAGAGATAGTGAGAACACTTTTTTAGGTAAAATCTTGGCCCTGCTGGAGTAAAGATGAGAAGTATTTATCTCAATAGACCCATTGTTTGGCCTTTCCAGAGTCAGAAGAAGTTAAAAGTTCAGCCCGCACTCAAAATGCAGTATAAGATCAGGTAAAAAATTCTGTGTTCCAGTTTCACTCATAATGCAACCTCAATTTTATACACCTTACTTAAACAGAAATTAGTATTCTCTACTTTCTTAGCATAAAAAAAAAATTAAGTATAGAGAATTTCGGAAAACCAGAAATTCAGTGGCAAAGTTTTTATATGAAAGCTGACTGTATAATAAGTACCACAGGAGAGATAACAAAGCCAACACCCTCCAACACCGTCCCTGTGTACTAAAAATATGTAGGAGGGTGTTTTATGGGGCAAAGTATAAAGTGTAGACTACATTTAGCTGAAGGGCTATGGCAGTACTGAAGTGAGTTCTAACTAGTTTTTGAGACTGTGTGTTATTTTTAATATTTTCTTGATAATGAGATTTGCTTTTAGTCTGGGAACCCTGGCTGTTAGCTAGCCTTCAACCAGTATCAGATCATGATTCTGTTTCATTTAAAATGGCAAAATCTAGCATTTCAAAGACTTGTCAAAAAAATTGTTAGTAAAGGAGCAGGTGTCTATTGACTGAAAAAAAGAGAAATTGCACATGACTGGGACTCTCTTAGAAAGTGAGAACTGAGAGTATTTGGGGGAAATGCAAAAAAATCCCTAAATATATATGGACAAGACAGTAGAGCACAGATGCAAAATGACTAGACTGAAAAGAAATTGTCACATTGGTTCTAGGAATCCATTAGGAGTCAGAGGTTAACTAGGAAAAATATAGGAAAAATAGGCTTGCTACCTAGTGAGAAAGACAGAAGATACTCAATGCAATATAGATCAGAGCATATAATATTTACTTTGTTTCAGATTATTCTAAAAGGCCGAGTCATTCTTACATTAATAGAATTATTTCAGAGAGTTATTGGATAAATTAGATTATTTCAAATTATCTGGATTTTAAATCCAGTTCCAGAAAACTTTGAATGGCCTGTCCAGAATACTCATCACAGTTTTCAATAATCTTTGGAAGTTTGCAGGAATCAATGAAACTCAGAAATGGAAAATAGTTTGTCTATCTTTAAATTACACAGAAAAAAAAAGAGCTGTAGAATGTTAGACTGGTCAACTTCACTTTCAAGAGAAAAAAAAAAAACAAAAACAAACCACTGGCAAATATGAAGGTAACAGTTTGCAAGTGATCCTTGAGGAAATAAGGAGATAAGAAATGGCCAAGACAGACCAGCCAAGTTCCCATCTAATTTTCTTCTGTGATGGGTAAGAGATTGTTTAGATGGGGGGAAAAAGCAGAGCTGCTATCTGTCTTAGCTTCAGTAACGGTGTTTGTTGACACTGGTTCCAGAGTGATGGTACAGTGCAAAGTTATCTGCTACCTTCATTTTCAGCTTTGTAGTCCAATGGACCAACACAAACTGGTTGTCAAAATGCTGTGCCTGATTTAATAAATCCTAACAGATACTATCTAGTCACAGATCCCCATGTGGTAAGGCCTAATCTGCAAAAAATTATGAAAACTTGGGAGCACAGCTATTAAGGAAAATATGCCCAGACAACTGATCAAGAAAGCTAACAAATAATAAGAAAGGCTGCAGAGATTTATGAAAGAGTAATGGTCAACAGGGAGGATGAAAGAAACTGAATTTCAAATTTATGAATAAGATGAAGCTTGAGAGTTGAGAGAGAATTCAATACGATCTTGCCAATTCAGAGAAATGATATAAAAAACCAATGCAACAGACAAGGGAGTGACCATGGTTTTGGGGAACAATTACCCACTTTAGGAATACAGGACATTGTACAACAAATAGCAGACCACAAGCTCCACAGCAATCAAAATTTTCATGCGAAGGAAAGACCAATGCCAGTTTGAGGCATTTAAAGAGCAATTCAACTTGCAGAAGACTCAAAGTAGTCTTTCCATTGTGATATGGCCTCAGGAGGAATATGTTCTCAATCACTTGTAGAGATACAGGGGACAGATGAAGGAAAAATCCAGAGGAGTTTTGTAGTGGTAAAGTGATATCTGAAAAAATGTGACTTGGAAGAAGTGATTGAAAGGTCCTGGGACTGTTTAACTTAGATAAGAGAAGATTCGTGGAAAACAGAATAACAGTCATCTGGCATCTAGGCTGCTGCTAGGAAGATCAGTAGGAGAAGGAATGCTGCAAGGGGTATTTGAGAAGGCATTAGGATAAACCTTCTAGTACTAACCGCTGTCAATCAGTTGCCCGGGAAGTTGTGGTATTAGCAGCATGGGAGAATTTAAGAATAGTTTAGACAAATATCTTTCTTGAATGACATAAACCAGGAATGGACTGAATGACTTCTTTCCTTTTGCCTGCTCTTGAGTGCGCAATCGCTGTTAATACATATTCACTCCCTAGAATTTTGGCAATAGGTCTCTGAATGGGACAGAATGAAAAATGGCTGTATCTCTGTGTCACAGGAAAGATCAGACTGAAAAACACCCAGAGAAAGACCTGGATCCAGGGCATCAAGAAGCCAAAATCCCAGGATGTCATGAGCAATCCCAAACAGGTGGCACATGGTAGTCACTGCTCTCGGGCAGCCCTTGACAAATACTAATAGACATAAGTGATACAGGCTGAGGAGCTGTCATAACATTAGTTAGATAACCTATCACAGACACTACCAAGTGGCTTGGTAAAATGCCACTCCTTCAGAGACAAAGATTGAAAAGTTTACATACTTTAAATTTTTCAACTAGCTTTTCTACAAAGACACTTGGAATTCGTTTGCATGGGAAGTTCATCAATAAAAGGTTTCCCCAGTTGCAGCACATACAAGTAGCTGTACCAGCCTCTGGTGTTTTTGAAATAGTCTGGACAGTTAGATACATATAGAAATTACTAGAATGGTCTGCCAGCCTGATTACCAGGGGGAGAGGGTTTGCAGGAGAGGAAGAAAGTAGCTAAGGGTAGGATAAATGGATGTCAAATAAATATTTTATTGTTCCTTTTCTGCTTATTTTCTTTTGACTACTCTGGTTTACTGCCCCTTTTGAATGTGTCAGAAGCTATATCAAAATAAACACCCCTCCACAGAAAGGTGAGGCTGCAAGAGGTTAGTAGGCTCTTTTTACGTGGGGTCTATGATAAAAGGTCCCTTACACATTCTAGGATTATGAAGAAAAAGACTAACAGTATCCGAGAGAACACATAAAACATGGTCCTCAAAAGGCAGCCAAGATCTGATGCCAGGGGTATAACTGATCCAGGCAGGGAAATAAAGGAAGTTTTCTTTTTTTTAAAGATAATGTAGTGGCAAAGCTATTCCTTTTTTTAAAGAGAAAGAATCAGAAAATCAGGAAAAAGGCTCTTGGGGAAAACAAGCAATCAAAGGTAGTGAATGCAGCAGTTTGAAGGAAGTGACAATACATAAGAAAATTTAGATCACCTAGATTAAAGTTGTTGATGACACTTAAATTCTTGAGTCAAATTTAACAGTTTGGAACTGGGCTTCACTAAGTCCTATAAATCACCAAGTTACACACTTGGACATTCCTGAGACACAGATTTTCTATTTATAAACAGAACTCGTGACTTTACACATTTTAGCAATGGAGTGGAAATCATTACGATACTTTGCATTTGTGTTCTGCATCAACAGGAACAGAAAATTTACAGCCTGTGCATGTCTTCCTGTTTTTTGTTTTCATCTTGGGAAGAAGTCAAGGGCCTCACTTTGCAGGGCCCAGCTAGAAGTCAGTAAGAGCAGGAGCAAATCTCCAAGCCTTAGAACACCAGCCACAGCTACATCATAAACTAAATGCACCACTTGGATTATCTGCTGTTTAAAATAGAACTCTTTAGTATGCTATCTATGTGAATAAAAGCATAAACATTTCAGCTATCAACTCATCAAAACCACTTGAGCAAGCATAAAATATCTTCTTGGCACCAGGTAGTCACTCCGTCCTCTTAACACGATTTCTCTCTTTCGAACTTACTCTTCAGCCACATGCTAATGGGTTCATCTTAAGATAGCGAAGCCATGCATGCTTTTAATATCAGACTTCCTTGTATTGGCAAGAACTACAGATTTTTTTGCTGACAAGGCATTTTTACAACTGTATGAATGGTACATCTTTGTTTAGGGGAAAAAAAATGAGGTGAGTAAGAATTCTGAACCACAAATGATGCCATGTGAGTCTAAACCAAGTGCAAGCATTACAGACCACTTCACAAATGTAAATGAAGTAAAGTGAAGAACAAAATGAAAGTGCAGCTCATCCCCAAAAGTGCTTTTTTTGGGGTTTTTTTCTCTAAATAGCCTTCATTTTTTGCAATTTGGTTTACATTTCCATGCTTATTTTCTTATTTTATTTTTTATTTTCTATGTTTACTACTGAGCAGGAGTATCTGAAGCAGACTAATTAATTTAATTCATCTTATTTTTTAAATTTCTGCCTATGTCCTTGGGTGTTATTTATTTGTTTTAAAGGACCAGGCATGGCCTCAAAAATCACAGGTCAAGCCCTCCCTGGGGCTGATCACAGAGTCCACCAGGCACAGACTGAAGTGCTCACAGGAAAAATACTACTAGTGATTGAGTGCATCATGAAGTGGAGCACAAGGCTCCTTCTGCTACATGAGGTTTGTGATGACAGGCTTACAAGGAAATAAGGATGTCTTCCCTTTTCATCCCTAAGACAAATCAGCATGCGTTTCCTCTGTTCTGGCCATCCACCAGAAAGTCCTCACCCATTACTCTTCCCAGTTCCCTTTACAGGCAAGCACATTCAATTTTCGGTCCACTCAAACATTAGCATCACCCCTTCAACTGCATTCGTATATACACACACCCTCTTCCCCTTCAACAGAAAGCAGAAAAATTAGAGGCAACTGGGGGGAGCAGATTTCTCCCGAAATCTTTGTTGCTGAAGACAGCAAAAGAGCTTAATGAGTGCCTTGGCTGAGAGCCCCATGCTGGCTTGAGCCAGCTGCTCCTGCGACGACAGCATCAGCACGGTTTTATTCTCAGCTCAGTCAGCACCTCCCCAGCAAAGGACTTCAATTGCACCAGATGCTACATTCACACAGCAAGGGACCACTGTCTTCCTCTCTGTTCCTGCGGGTCACATACCAGAGAAGATCAGGGAGAAATACAAGAGAAATCCATGCCTGTCCTAGACTAATGTGGTCAGATGATTCCTTTTGGATTTGTTTCAAATTCCATTTAATGTCATCCATTTCTGTGGTCTCTTTTTTCCCCCTGCCACCAAGGTCCTCTCAGCTGTCCCACTGACAAGTCGGCCTTTTTCTGATGTCCCCAAACGCCTGTATGGACACAGTATCAGATAAGCACTGGGATGAGTGACTGGGTTAACTGATAAAGTTGTTAATTAAAGCTGTGTTTTCAGCACTGCTGAAAGATTAACTGGGCCAAAATTTAGAGCACGGGGGAAGTTTTACTTTTAACAATATACATTGCTGGTAAATAAAAGGCTCGAACAATTTCAAAGAAAGTTGTGCCAAGAACCTTGCAAAAACATTTTTCTCCTTGGAGAATTACACAAATGGTGCAATTCACTTTAAAGCTTTGTAGGTTTAACTTTGCAAGTCTCTTGTAAACACTGAGGCTAATTCACTAAAAACACTATAGACTGAAAGCACAATCATTTTATAATCCTAACCATTCATTCCCAATTACATATTCCTAACATTTCAAACTGGCCAAAAATCAAAATTACTGGAAAATTGGAAGTGGGTTTAAAGATAAATTCTGTCTTCTCCGATGTAAGGTTAGATACCCAGCCGCTGGCAGGACTGTACAAGATAATTAAATCATATTAGGTGGCAGTGACTACACAAATTCTTATCTTAAACAACAAAATGTACCTAGTGTAAACTGCGTGGGTCTCAGGGTGAGCTGATTAAGCCTGAACTGAGTCACTTTGCAGTCCATAGAAAGCCTGCTGCTTTTCTTTCCAGCACTGTCACCAAACAGTTCATCATTACTGGTTGTATAAAGTACTATGAAAAGTCTAACTAACATAAGCAGAGATAGTCCTGAGGTTTAAAAATGTTCTTCAGTACCCCAAGGGTGTGCACACCTGTTTTGTTACTTGTTCATAATATTCTCAGATGGAAAAACATGAAGGTAAACTGTGAAACAGTGTGAGGAGCTGAACTGAACTGTGATGAGCTGAACTGTCTGAAAATAAGCAGAGTTTTCTAAGCATGTTTTTGATTTAAATGCTGCAACAGTGATTATTTACTGTGAAGATAATAGAACAGATGGTGAACATTTAGCTGACCAATATTTACTGGTTGCACATGCAGTACATCAGGACTTTTATAAGCATTGAGGTAATGATTCTTAATCGCAGCTTGTTTTCTTGCTTTTAGGCAGGAACTGTTAATAAATAGAATGGAAAATGAAAGGTGATTACACTTACGGATTACACTTACGCCTTGGCTACCTTGTGTTTGATTTGTTCAGTTTTCATAACATAAACCTGGTCTGTCAAGTCACAATGAAAATATTCATTTATAGTCTATATTAAGTTTAATTAAACAATGGGTGATGCGAAAAATCTGACTGCATGTTCTGATCTGATCCTAGACTATAAAGACCTGAGAGAGGTGCCCAAAATGGCCCCATCTTTATTGATGAATTCTAAAGGTGCTTTGTTCTGGACTACTCATTTAAGGCCAAGCTTTAATTTGCTGAGACCATGCTCTTTTGACATTTTCACTAGAGATACTAAAACCAAGATCATAATCTACATCAATACACAGGATTTTAAAATGTCAGAGTCACCGTTGATGCTGTTATTGCTGCATTCTAATTACATTTCAAAACAGGTGAACTCATTCCTTCCAGTTACCCTACAGTAGTTAATTGACCTCTTTGTGTTGTATTTTCAAGTACCATTGAGATGCTTATATTGCAGCTGTCATCTGACTGTGATGACACAACTTCGGAGAAAAATTAAAAGACGCGTGTCTTTCTTGGTAAAGTGTCTGGCTTACCTTAGTGATCTAAAGCTGCTTTGCAACATAGATGTCGAGTAATCATTAAAAGGCCTGGCTTGACACCACCAAGGATGGAATATCTTCACTATCCATCGAGCAAATACAGAACAGCATCACAAATACACTAAACTGAAAACACAAGGCCTATTCCCTAACTCAGCCCCCAAATGGAGCATGCCAGGTGGGACTACTGTGTGACCCCTCTTAATTCTCATTCACATTCATAGCAACAATTTAATATTTCAACAACTGAATTTTGTACGGTTTTGCCAGTCTTTTTCGTAATAAACTCTCATCTCCTTACAAAGCTCTGTATTCAGGTTCCAGTCTACTTTTAAAAAATATTTTGATTTCCTTCCTTTCCTTCCAAATTAATGTCTACTTTAATTTAAATAATTTAAATTTTTTTCTTTAATTTTCAAGCTAATTTATTTAGTTTCCAATTTTTTACCCCCTCCTGTTCCACACTGGTGCCCACATCTTTTCAACTTTTAATCCTTACATATTGTTTTTTATTGAATATTCCTGTCACCTAAAGCACTCTAAAATTGTTTGAGAAGTAATTGCTTAGGGATATGGAAGTGAAAGGTCCATGGAGAGTTTTGTTAATCGTTTTTACATAGAACGTGCAACATAATAATTTTATGACAGAAAAAGGAAAGTAATTAAATCAATAAAGCAGAAGAAATTATGGAAATTTATAGGTGTGGAGAGAACAGGTATTACAGATATTTAGATTCTCAAATTCTACAAGTAAAACTCTAAAATAGGTACCTTTGCGTGTTGCACAGAGTAGTGCATTATGATGAAAGAATGACGAAGAATGAAACACACACAGTAAGGAAGAACTCCCAACACTTAGGAGGAGTGCCTTCAACCACAGACCTACAAAGAACAGGGAAACTCATTGGCTCACATCCATGTACAGATAAATTGACAACAATGACAGGGATTTGAAAACAGCAGAAAAAAAACCATACAAAATTGGGACATCATTTCTGTTGACAGAGAGATTCAAAACTTGAAGAATTCAACAATTCTTCAAGTAGCTTCCCTGTCACATTTTCTTCACACCTTGTTCATTCTGTAATGTTGCGGAGCATTTTCAGGGCTGTCAATAACAGAGATATAGAGAAGGGATTAGTGTAGCAAATCTTTGCCCTGTCAGGCACATATTGTCACAGATGTTTGCTCCCAAGTACCTGGCTCATACCAGGTTGTGGTATGACTGCCCTTCAGGTAAAAAATGTGTTTGGGATTTTCCTTGACCTTTGCACTTCACCTTTAACCTAGCTGAAGCTTCTGTGGATGGGGTAGGAGTAGCAGCAAACACTATGCACTAATAGAAGCCCTGAGGAGGCAATGCCCTGCTGAAATCAGAACGGGAGGCTTGCCAAGCAGAGTGCATTGGAACAGGTAAGCAAACCCTGTCAACATAGGAAAAATGGGATGAGGCAAAGCACTGTAATTTTGAAGTCTTGCTTACACAAAGGTCTGTTGAGTACTTTGCAAGAACAACTGCTTTTCTTCTTAACAGTGATTCTTACCTATGCAGAAGTTGTACTATCAGCTTCTGGAACACCATTTCACATGCTCTTTCCCTCTAGCAGCAGCATGTGGCTGCATCCATCTCTATGATATAGCTTGGACCAAGACAAGCATGACTTCTACCAATACTATGGACTGTACAATACATCACAAATGAGCAAACTATCGTCAACACTAGGAACTACTACTATATTTATGGTGACAACTGTGTATATCAAATGGGCAATTAAAATAATTTGCTACTTAAATAAATCAGCTGATTTTCTTTTACTTGTTTCTTCTCTGAATATCCCGTCAATGTCTAACCTACGGGGCTATTTTTGGAAGTGAGGAGCTTGTTTAAAGAAAAAAAAGAAAACTTTTAACTCTTCACTTTACCTCGTAGCGCTGCTCAAAGGAGCTGTGAATAAAATTCAGCTTTCACTGCCTTCTCAAGCATCCTCCATGCTTTCCGACTCCACCAGGTAAGTTTCACACATACCTTCCTGGGTAAGACATCATACGTTTCATCTCCTGTCCTCGACAGGACATGTCGAGGTGCTGCCATGGTTTGATACTATCACTTATGCTATGTTCTGATCTCTGGTCTGGTTGATTACAAGCACACAGTTCATCTCAGACTGAACCAATAATCTTACAAGAGGTTCTATAAGACCAAATGCCAAGCCAGCTGGCTGTATTTTCCAATGAAGTAATTCAGTTATGCTGTCTAGTCAGAAATTTGGTCCAACACTGTATGTCACAGAACTACATTTTTATGGTGTACCTCACAAGCAGCCTGCGATCCTCTACTATCTACATACCCCACACGACAAAGATGGTACATGTGGCAAAAAGCGTTCAGCTCCCTGCTGCCTTCAGCAGGGCTACACCCACCATGAGTTCATAACCTATGAAAATGGTAAAATGCACTCCTGGATCAAATATCCGTTCAAATGCTCTGACAGATAGCTGCCTTGTCATGACAGACTGGGCTTTATCAGTGCCTGCAGGGAACACATTAGCCACTTTCCTTCTAGCAGTAAGTAATCAGACAGCCTTCATGCATGGCCTCCAAAAGAAGGTTCTTTGCAGTCTTGTTTGTACTGACAGCTGCTATTTACATACCTTTGAGAACAACAATGAGTCTTGCTCTCCATATAAGTCAATAGGCCTGCAAGAGTTATAAATTAGGAAATAATATTTCTTGCAAATAAGCCTAGAGTATTTAAAATAATCCTAAATAAGACAGCATCATTATTTCTCAAAATAGCAGGAGAATGGATTGACTAGAAAGCTGGATTTCAGTTTGTCCAGATGTATGCAACAGAATCACTTTTGGTTTCTTACAGCTGTTAAAAAGCTATCCATCTTAATTTTCACCATGGAAAATTACCAAACTCAGGGCTAGTCATGAATGGCACTAGAGTCAATTTAATAGAGACAAAAATATGTCTGAGACAAAACTGATTTAGAGACGGAAATGATTTATAACTCTCTTTCCCCAGTTTCGGCTCTTCTTTCCACTACAGTCACTTTAAGCTCAAATATCTGTAATCTGGCATGCAGCTAAAAGAGGCCTACATGGCCTGTTTGAAAAGACAGGCAAAAAAAGAAGTGCTCAGGTATTAGAACAAAAAAATTTGAATAAGTCTCCAAATATGAAATATGTATTTACGTGTTTTCTTTTTCTACCACACGTGACCAATATTACTGGAGCCTTTTCCCAACTAAGCAGACAAAAAGGCAGTCTTTCCTGTGTGCTCAGACAATTCCTGTGTCCTTTCTAGCAGACAGCAAACCCCATAAAGCCAAAAGATATAAGATAGTAAAACAATATTTGGGTTTTTTTCCCACTGAAATCCCATATTTTACCATTCTTCTGTGAAAGCATAGCAGTATGCTATGAGGGAAAGATGTACACCTGTCATCTTCTCCATCAACTTCATCTGCACCAATCTATTCTAGATTTCCAGCCTTAGTCCATTCATCTCAATTTAGGACAGTTTAATCATCTGTTTACCAATTCTACAGTAGAGTTCTAAAATACCACTGCAAAACAGCATGCTTGGATCATCACAGTAAATTATTCCCATGGTGGCATTTACAAGTGAAAACTGAAATAACATTTTAAGTGCTTTTTCCCCCTTTTTTCTTCGATGCAAGTGTTATGCTGCTTGGAAACACTGCCAGACTTAGCACTGGGTGGAGTCCTCCATTGAGCAGAGATCAGAGTATGGGAGAGGTAACAAAAGAATTCAGTCCCATGATAAATTAAATCCTTGGCCTCGCTTCTCAAAGGGTCAGCAAGGATCTCAGCTAAAGCCAAACATAGTAGCAGTTTTTCTCTGTAATGCAAATGAATCTTCATGATGATCTGGACCAAAACAATCTAAGAGGCTTTCAGTCAGCTACAAATTGAACGTTTTGAAAGAAAAGAAGTCAAACTGAGATGAAAAGGGTCAGTAAAAGAAAGAATTACGATACAGACCATTCAAGAAAAAGCCTGGTCTCTGGAATATGTGAGAGTTCATCAGCTTCTCCAGTGACTTGGAAAGAACCTGAACAGCATGAAGTGGGTTAGCAATTGGCAAGCACCATTTGTAAATACATCAGGAAGTCGCCAATGTGTAAGTACCACTAAAACAGGTGGCTTGTGGGGGAAAAACTTTATGCTGCAGCAGTTTGTCATAACTTGCACTGAAACGACCAAGTTTTAATATACAGACTGGAAGTGTACTCCTGCACTGGAGTCCATCCACATTACCCCAGGAATGACTCCTCCTTTGGGAAACGTCATGCTGACATATCGTTTACTCATATCCTTGCTTGCTTGAGAAAGTAGTCAAGATCCATTGGTCTCTGATAATCTTTTTTTACTGGAAAAGTGGGTTTTCTACCAGTAAGGTCATTGTTTTGACAAACTTTGTAGAGAAGCCAGTGGAGGGTGGAGAGTATGCAAACTATGCCACTCCCAGTTGAAGAATGTGAGCAAAAGAACGACAGAGACCATGATAAAAGTTGATCGTGTGAGTAAAAAGGGCAAACCACTACCACATGCATGATGAAAAATCAGGAAAGATGTTGTCCAAAACAGGACTCCCAGGAGAGATGAGATCACACTAAGCGGGGGAGGAGAGTATGTACAGGATGTTGTTTTGTAACTGTCTAGTGTTTTCCAGAGTAAAAGTGATTGTGGCTTGGCTAAACCCAAGTTTCTCGCCTACCCGACTGCTTTATCCCTAAAGACTAGAAACAAGAGCTCCACCACCAGGTAGGCTCTCTGGAAATGCATCCAAGCAGCACTGTACCGGAACTGACTGCCCAAGAGTTTTAGCACTGCCTCAGAGCCCTGAGGGATAGAACTAGACTGACCAATACCCAAAACCCAGAAGTTCAATCAAACTGATTTGGTCATAAGACATCCACTCTCACAGGAAGGAAAGGACTTCACTGTAACATCCGACTTCCAAGCTAGATCTTCATTCAAAGAAAGTCAACTCCTCTTTCCCAAGGAACCGACAGGCTAACAATTACATCAGTCTAAGAGCCAGGAGCATTTTTATATAATATTTCAAGTGCTCTGTAATTTGCTAGATTCTTTATTTGTGCTAAATTGCTTTTGTAGGGGGAGAGCTTTAGAAGAGATCTTAGTAATTTTTAATTTTTCTGGCAGTAAATTAATCCAAGCTGCTCTTAGAGGCCGTTCTCCTTCCTTTACTGACTTCTCATCTCTCATGTACTATCCACTCTCCTGGAAATTCTGTTATCTTAATCTCAGGGTATTCGCTTCCTTTGCCAGTATTGCTTTTCTTATCTTTTACACTCTTGACTCCACTATGTAACCATTAACATTTCTCCTCCACATTGAATGTTTGATTCCATGACTGTATCTCCTCCTTGCTTTGCATTACTTTTCCTAGTTCTCTGTTTCATAAGGCCTTCTAGTCTGTTAGTTTTTGCAGAGTCAGCTTCCTTGAAGGACTCAGCCTCTGTTTCCATTACTGTCAATGATAAGCTCTGGCATTACTTCTGTTCAGAGTATGAATATTGGTACTAATTATTCTTTTATTCTATATCTTTTGTTTATCCCTTCAAATATTTTATTCCATCTTATCAACTGCTCTGTCATGCCAGTAAACTTCTCTCTGGAATAACATAGTAGTTTTATTTCTCTAATTTTTGTAGTCTCACTGTTGGCTAAATAATGTCTAGTTAAGTTCTAAAAACTAGCCCTCTTGTACCCATTTTTATTAATATTTTGTTTTAGTTTAGGAATGGTACTCTCCAATTTAGTGTTCCCACTGAAACCACTCCAAATCATGCAGCACTGCTCACTCCTCCCTCCCCTTCTCCCTCCCTTGAGGCAGGCTGGACAGGAGAATGGGAGGCACCAAAGGTAAAGATTACAGCGTGAGATAAGAACAATATACTGGAAACAGCAGTGAGATGAGAAAATAAACAGTAACAGTAACAATAACAAAAGAGTACAAGAGAGGCAATTGATTCTCATGAAAATGCTCACCACTGTACCATGAGGAACCCAACAATAGCTGGCCCTTAATACCCTGACTTGGAAGGGACCCCCTCCACCATTCCCAGAAAATGAGCTGAGGTGCTACAATAACCTCTGGATCCTGGCCATGCCCCCTCCTGGTTACTGCAAACATTAACCCTGTCCTGGCCAGAATCAGCATGTGGTTCTACATGGCAGTGTTAGACATGTTAGACATGGTTCTTACTTCAGTTAGGAAACCAAAGCACAAAAGTGAAACAATGATCAGTTGAAACAAGTTTCACATCAGTTGTTTTATACTCAGATCCATTACCTTGCCTTGTATGAGAGAAATAACCCTCTGAAACCTCTCTATTCCCTTATTTTCTAGGTTTTCTTGTTTCTACACATTTTCTGATATCGTAATGCTTAAAACCACTGTAGGCTTTTTAATTAGGTTTTTGAAGTCTGCAAACTTCGACAGATACAGAGCAGGATTTCATATTTCTATCTTGCTGTTTCCTATCCCAGTCTCCTGTAAAGCTAGCATACACTACTAAAATGTATTTTCCTTGTGAAATCTATTTCTTGCTGTCTTTATATCAAGGTTCTGTCTATCTCTGTTACTCTTCATCTGCAAAGACCTGCGTCTATCTGTGCCTACTTGCCGTTTTTGTTTCTCTCTTTGCTATTGATGTAATTTTGGTAATTACCACATCGGTGGAAATAGTTGTATTATTTTGGTTTACCAACTGCAATAAAATACCTTCCTGAACAAAGGAGTTTGGGGCAGAAACTGTCTTGCTTTTTTCGTAACTTACTATATCAATTTATTACTATTAAGAAAATTATTCCAAATTACAATACCCTTTCAGTTATAACAGCTCTATGATTAATTACTTGGCATAATCAGAACTCTGAGAAAGTTATTTTGTTTTCTTATACACCATGCACAAAACAATTTTTAACACAGTCATACAGTACCTGTCAGTGGTTAAAAGGATCTTCAAAGTCCATTAGGGTGACCCATTCTTTAGGTTCCCAGGAAGGTTTCAGAGGCTTTGCACAGAATATGTGTGAGTCTCACTACACTTCCAGCATCTATTGACCTAGGGACCAAAGGTAGCCTAAGGATGGAACAAAAGTGTCTGGTGTCCTGTGTTCGGCTCTCGTAGTTCCACACTAATTGGAAACTAAATATCACTTGGCTGAAGCATCAAGTTCAATGAGAGTGCAAGAGCATCAAGCAAAGCAAGCTGTTTGTCATCCGACTTCCTAAGAGCACAAAGAATGGGACCAAATGTTTTGCTAGCCAGAGGGATCCTAAGGCAAATCAAGACATACAGAGTGCATATAAGGACAGTCTGCCTTGAAGAACAGAGTACCTTACACATCATTAGGACCACACCATGCATGTAATCACCTAAAGAGGTGGATGAAACAACACAAAGGGTTCACACAAATATTAACTAATCCATATGCATTTCTTTTCTGGCTGTGTCTGGACTCCTTGCAACAAGAATCCAGAGTATACAGTTGTCCAGCATAAAATACATATGAAAACTGTCACAACTTATCTACTGATCTGACCTAGTCAGCTGAACGCAATTTTATAGTGTCATAATCATAATTTAGATTTATAACTGAATATACTTACTAGACTGTGCTTTGGGGGACAGTTACAATAGACAGCCAAGATCAAATATTTGATAAGATTTTATGGCCATAACAGCATATAAAAAAAGTACAGGCTGCATCCTCAGAGTCATGCAGTAGTAGACCAAGGTGAAGGTTTTCCAGACATCCAAGTCAAAGAAGAATGCCACTTCCTTGCTCAGTTAACAGATACACCTAAACTGGAGGAAGGGCTAAAGAGGAACGGTGCATTTTCCTGTAACAGAAAACATCTTCCAAACCCACTATCAGCTGTGAGCTGTATTTTCAGTTCCCACCAAGGTCAAAGGGGAGACCAGAGCCTCTATTTGGAGACTTTTAGTCCCTTTCATACTTCAGCAGTGCAGGAGAGAGAGAGTGAAGAGCATAGAACATGAAGTGGATTCCTACCTGTTGTCTTACTTTTTATTCTCAACATGCACAAATAAACTTTCATTCTTGGAGTACCCCTTTATGCCGAATCAATAGAATCCCTTTTTTTGTTAATTTGGGGGGAAAGAGTGTGTGGGGTCTGAGTGAACAAAGAACAGGGGACATTCAGACATACTAAGCTGGAAGGTCACACACCATAGGCCACCAAACAAGAGAGTGGCATTGCTGGGGATAAATCAGCATCACACCTCAGAGCCCTTTTCCACACCATGACATAGCCCTGAATTAATGTAGTTAAGTTTTTGACACAAAAGAGGACATTTGAAAATGAGAAAATTCAATTGTATAGCTAGAAAAGCTATACAATTTTGGTTTTACTCATCAATGGGAAGGTAGTTTTTATGTCTGTGAAATTGGCAAGACCATCCTGCCTATGAATGCAAGATTAAAATTTTTATGTTCCCTTTTGTAAAAGAAAAACACGTACCAAGAACTAAGGTCAGAGATTTTAAAGAGAGATGGTTCTCCATTGGGACCTGAAATGAAACTATCAGTGTGAATTTATTAGATTTGAAAGTGGCATAAACAAAGATTCCAAACATTTATTATGATGTTCTTAGTAATGTTCATTACCATCTGTTGTTAATGGCTACAGAGAGAGTTTTTTAGCCTTCTGGATGCACAACATCAGTGGCCTTCAGTCAAAGAGGTCAGTAAAAAGCATTGCTTTGCATTAACAACAGCTCATGGGCTACTCTGTTTTTTGTCCCAGCTGCCCAGAGTTCCAGTGCTGCTGTGGCAGTTATCAGTAAGAAATACAGCATCATAGCAACCCTTGTTTTCACCGTCAGTTTGAAATTCCTGAAGACTTGCTTCATCTTTCTCTGGAAAAATTCCCTACTAAGAAGTGAAGCCAGTTGCTCTTCTGCTTACTAGTCACATCATCACGTAAAGCAGGAGCGGGAGTCATACTTGGTAGCAAATGATTTCCAGATATATGACCAGCAAAGGGAGTGAAGACAGGGGCCTACAGTTCTCAGTGACATTGTGTCTTTGCTAATTTGCATTTACCTCCCATGGACATTAACAGATTTTCATCTGCAAGAGTGGTATTCTGTCATGCTATGTGGCCTCTTTAAGTTACACGAGCTGCTGTAGTTTTCTGGTGCCTTGCTTGATAACAAGAGAGTTTGCAAACAAAATCTCTTTTTGGTCCTTACAACATACTGTGCATTTTTCTCTTTCATCTCTGGATTGAAATTTCTAAAGAAATTAAATGAGCTGGGCAAAGCAAATCAGCAGAGCATAATGTGACCATTAGTGTTTCAACAGTAGTGTGTCCCCTCTGAACCCGTCACTCAAAGATTAGACCAGACATGACTCTCTCATCAAAGGCTTCAAAGTCAAGCCTGAATACTCAACTGACTTTCCCAAGATGGGATTCTCCTACTCTCAAAACAACCATGTCATTTCTGTCTGTGCTGGAGAACCCTCTCATATAATGGTGCATCAAGTACCATTAGTTTGCATTATTGAATCCAACTGCTCCAGCATCAAATTCTCTGGTAAGTTCCAGTGTGGCTGACTTGCTGCCTTGAAATTTGCTGACAGAGAACATTAAGGCATCTTTCCCGTATGTATTAGGACTGCTCTAAGTTCATTTATAGTTCCAGTGAACTGTAATCCAGTGCAGCCTGAAGGCTGAGAGCATTTACTGGAGAGCTATATTCCTAAATCAAGCACTCGGTTATTGTACTGGCAACAGCATATTGCTTAACATTCTGGATAATCTTTCATCTAAACTTAACATCACTATATTTATTACACTTACTTCATGAGAATTTTGTAAAGCTTTATTAATATTTGTAAGTCTTCTGGCTTAGATAACAGTCCCTGTTGAAATGCAGAGTTTTTTCACATGTATTAAAGTGCTTCACAAATTTATAGCTGTATCTAACAAGTAGTGTTGGAATCATGTTAGGGCACTTTTGTTATCTTGTCGAGAGAAGCTAGACTTCTTGCACAACTAATAAAACTACCAGTGTGATGACCCTTTCTGCTCATATGTCATAAAGATTGATGTCATATTTTAAAATGTGGACATTTTTCTTTTTTTTCAGTTCACAGATTATTTAGGGCAAGGTAACGCTTTTCACTGGTTATAATAGAAACTCAGCTTTTATTCGTAAAGTTCAAAAGATGTTCTTCTCCAGCTTAGTGGAATGTCACCCTTGTTAGATCCTGCTTTCTTACTTCTGTGCTTTAAGTCCTGCACGAAGTCAAAGGATGAGGTGTGACATGTAGGAAAAAATATTATGGGCTGTAGCAGTTCATAGTGGTCAGATGCTGTCTTGGGCATAGTGACCATGAAATGATAGAGTTTTTGCTTCTCACCAAAGTAAGAAAGATGATCAACAAAGCCTTTACCTTCCAGAGGGCAGCCTTGGCCTGTTCAGGACACTGCCTTGGAGAGTCCCTTGGGAAACAGTCCATAGCAACAAAGAAAGACTGGAAATACTTTAAGAAGCAAATCTTAAAAGAACGCAGAAGCAGGCCATACTTATGTGCTGAAAGACAAACTGGTGAGGAAGAAGAGTGGCCTGGCGAACAGGGAGCTTTTGCTGGAACTCAGAGAGAAAAAAGGGATTTATAACCTTTGGAAGAAGGGGCAGGTGACTCAGGAAGTGTACAAGAATGTCATTAGGCCATGCAGAGAGAAAATTAAAAAGGAAAAAGCTCAGCTAAAACTCCATCTGGCCACTGCTGTGATAAGTAATAAAAAGTTTTTTCATAAATACATTGACAACAAAAAGATGGCCAAGGAAAAATCTCCATCCTTTATTGGACATGCAGAGCAACATTGTCAAGAAGGATGAGGAAAAGGTTGAGATACTTAATTCCTTCTTTGCCTCAATCTGTAAGAGAAAGACTGGTAATCCTCAGGGCAACCGGCCTCCTGAGCTGGTTGACAGGGATGGGGAGCAGAATGAATTACCCATAAAGCACAAGGGAGTAGTCAGTGATCTGCTGCATCACTTAAACACCCACAGCTGTGATGGGCTGGACAGAATTCACCCAAGGGTACTGAGGGAGCTGGCAGAAGAATTTGCCAAGTCACTCTCCATCCATTACCGTGAGACCTGGCTACCCAAGCAGGTCCCAGTTGACTGGAAGTTGGCTATTGTGATACNCAACAAAAAGATGGCCAAGGAAAAATCTCCAACCTTTATTGGACATGCAGAGCAACATTGTCAAGAAGGATGAGGAAAAGGTTGAGATACTTAATTCCTTCTTTGCCTCAATCTGTAAGAGAAAGACTGGTAATCCTCAGGGCAACCGGCCTCCTGAGCTGGTTGACAGGGATGGGGAGCAGAATGAATTACCCATAAAGCACAAGGGAGTAGTCAGTGATCTGCTGCATCACTTAAACACCCACAGCTGTGATGGGCTGGACAGAATTCACCCAAGGGTACTGAGGGAGCTGGCAGAAGAATTTGCCAAGTCACTCTCCATCCATTACCGTGAGACCTGGCTACCCAAGCAGGTCCCAGTTGACTGGAAGTTGGCTATTGTGATAC
>VWZW01004957.1:367-51248 GCA_013397115.1 Edolisoma coerulescens
GGGCACGGGGCCGCCGCCTCCGTGCCCGCCGCCTCCGTGCCCGCCGCCGCCCAGCCCGTGGGGCCGCGGAGGAGGAGGCGCGAGCGCCGCCGCCGGGTCCCGGTGCGCCCGTGGGTGCTCTCCCCGCGGAGCGGGCGCGGTGTGACAGCGGCGCGGCTGCTCCCGCCTGTGCCGCCGGCGGAGGGGGGTTGTGGGAGANGAGAATCCCCGGGGAGCCGGTGCGCGGGGGGAGTGCGGCGCGGATGCTGCCCCGGGCACGGCAGCGGCGAGCGGAGCCCCGTCGCTCTCGCGAAGCGCTCCCACCCCGCCCGGCTAGGTTTCTTTCTGGTTGTCGTCGAGGTTGGGTAATTTCCTCTGGGATCTCTACCCAAAATGCTGCTCTTGCGCAATGCCACGAGAAGGCTCAGGAGGGCTGTTTGCGCTGTGCAGGCTTTTCGCAGCCTTTCTGTGTCCGCGGACCTGCTGAATGAGCGGCACGGGTTTAAAATGGGCTGTGAGACAGGGTCATGAGTACAGTTGTTATACATCCCAGCGGCGCTTTCCACGTATTTGGTCCTGTGATGCAGTACCGTGATACGTGGCAGCCTGGCGTGTGTTTTATCTGCACTGGAGCTGTGCTCCCCATAGGCCTTTTCCAGGACCGCTTGGGTGCTGGCATGCTGGCAGGATCTTGACGGGTTTGCAGCCTGCTGGTGGTCTCATTTTTACTACGTGATGACCTGGACTTATTTTGATCTGCTGGCTTAGTCACAAGTCATAGCTGGGGACAAGGGGAATTTCAGTTTTTTTCGTCCCTTTAAAAGGCTCTCTTACCCAACTCTCTGATTCTAAGTACTGCTCCTTGAACAGACACTCCTGTGGTGTAGGTAGGCATCCCAGCTGACAGTAGCCTGGCCACACCTTGGGCCCTTGAGCTTGGGGATGAGCTCCCTCATCCACCAAGTGTGCTATTTTAGCATGGATGATCTCTCTCATCCACCAAGTGTGCGATTTTAGCATAGGTGCCTCTGTTACCAGAGATCACAGCAGGGGAAGAGGCTTCAGAGAAGCTACCTGTGGTTTTCAGTTTACGAAACTGACGCAGAAATTCATCGTTTCTCTCGGTGCTTGCTGGTCAGCTGTTTATGGATCAATGCATCTCAATTACAGATAACTGGTTTGTTATTTTTGGAAGGTGGTTTTGAGGTCGCTAAAAGAAACTATGCTGTGTTTTGTGTTGTTTTTGATTCGTATCTTTCACTTTTTCCCTACGTCACTTAAGTTGAAAGCCTGTGCAAGCCTGTCCTCAGAGAGTGGATGTGGGAACACTTTATGAATATGGCTTTGCTTTGAATGGTCTCCACTTAGTCTGATCCTGTCAGGAGTGAGTCATGTGCTTTGGAAATGCCTGGAGTTTAGAGAAATGCTCTTAGTGACCCCAAGATTCAAAGTGTTATTGGAGTTAGTCGCTGAAGGATCATGTAAGATATCTTAAATCATCTTTGTAACATCTTCAGTGCAGTTCACTGAATGTGCCAAAGGCCATATGAAGCTACTGGTAGTAGTTACAGATGGTCGAGAGCTACAGGGCCATGTAAAAAGTAGCTCTTTACAATAGAGTAGGCAAATGTTTTCTAGCTGCGTTACCTTCAGTACTTGTGGGGTGGTGCAGTCACATGGAGCCTGGCACCGACACAGCATCAAGATTTATAGCCAGCACGTAGGTGAGAAACTGTTTGTTCTTTTTTTCCCCTGTTCTTTTCAGATTTTGGAAGCAAACAGCATTTGTAAAACAATGGTGTCATGCCTCACATGTTGGTCAGAGCTGCGTCTGCCCTGATCAGCATCTCATATGTCTCTAAGGCCACTGTGAGGAGTAGAGTGGTGTGCACTTTGTGGGCATTTCTGACATTAAATTTCCCCACCCAGAACTCAGAAATCCTCCTTTTTGAGCTCAAAACTCACTTACCAATACGAACATAAAAAGCGGGAACCATCTTGTGATTCCTGTATTCGCAAAGCCATGGGGAAGTGCTCTGATCGGAACAGGTAGCTCCAATAGCTCAATTTCCTCAGCATAAACCGAAATTTATTGAAACATACATAATTCTATTTTTTATTTCTTTCCTGCCTGCCCCTCCCCCATCGTTGTTGGGAAGCATGTGATGACTCACACAGGATATGTGTGACTGAACTGCTCAGGCTTTTTGAATGGTAAAATAGCCAGGTACTAATTTCAGAGGCCCACAGTTTTCTTCCTAGCAGTCTTTAGAGAGTAGTTTACAATCCCTGCTGTCTGGCTGTGCAACAAATGCATTAGCTGAATGAGGTTTAATCTCTTACAAGAAGCTGCCAAATTTTAAATGTGCTTTTATGGTTCACTTGCCATTATTTATAATTTAAAAGAATAAATCAGGACTGGGCTAATACTATAATTCAGCTTTGAGTTGAAAGTCCTTAACAGCTATGAAATTCTCTAACAGAAGGTAATACAAGCATTTTGGATTTATGCTCCAGTTTAGAGCTGCATGCCAATGAGCATCTTAAACAGGGTATCAAGAAGCAGAGCCTGCTTGCTGCAGTAAAATTTCAAGAATTCCGAGAAATTCTAGCTTCTCTGAGAAGCCTAAAAGCAAGTAAATCCAGGTATTTCCTGCAGGTGTCCATTCCCCAAATTGTTGCATTCTTTAGGAGCTGCAGAACAGTATCGCGGTGTTGGTTTTGGTTGGGGTTTTTTTAATAAAAAATTGCTCAGTAGAAGTAGTATGTGTGTTGGCCTAAGTGCCTTCAAAACAGTCAAATGTGTTTTTTCTACCATTTCCATGTGGTTTTTGTATTTTGGTGTTGGGGTAGTTACATGCCTGCTGGTTTAAGGAGGGTGTGCAGAAGGGGTCAGATTCTTTGGCTGTAAGATCCCTTTCCAAAAGAGCTCATATTAAAGCAGCCAGAAGTCTGCAAAGCAGAATTTCCTGGACAGGCTTATCTGTATTTCTGGGATGTCATTTTCAAGTCCAGCCCAGCTGAGTGCATGTGTTTATGGAGGTTATTTTAGAGTACAGCTGTCTCCTTAGCCATTTTTGACCCCCATTCAGACACCAGGTGTGGCTGGGATAGCAAACGTAAAAGATGTGCTCTTGCCCTTTTTGTCATGACCACCTTCTTGGAAAGTTCATTAAGTGTGCCTAATTATTACAGTCATGTGTCTGTCTTAATAGCTTTTCATGCCCAGATTTAAGCTTAGAAAACCAGTAACCCTGAAGACTAATAATTAAAGGATATCGACAAAACAAAAATGTAGGTTAATGTATGAACCAGTGAATTGCCCAAAGGACAAACCATGAGAGATGTACTCATTTTCACTAAGGTTTAAAAATGGCTGTTTCCTGGGATGTCATAGAATGGCGTGGGTTGGAAGGGACCTTAAAGATTAACTAATCCTGACTCCCTGGCATGGGCATGCACACCTTTACCTACCTCATCCAGCTTGGCCTCGAACAAACACTTTCAGGAGCGGCGCATCCAAAACTTCCCTGCGCAACCTGTTCTAGTACCTCACCACTCTCACAGTAAAGAATTTTTTCCTGACATCTAATCTAAACCTGCTTCACTTAAAAGCCATAGCCTCTTGTCCTGTCACTACCTTGTCAAAAGTCCCTCTCCAGCTTTGTTTTCTCCCTAGAGCCTTGTCCTCTCCAAGCTGAACACTCCCAACTCTCTCAGCCTGTCTTCATAGGGAAAGTGCTCCACCACTCCGACCATCTTGGTGTCCCTCCTCTGGACTCACTCCAACAGTTCCATGTCCTTCCTGTGCTGGGACCCCAGAGCTGGATGCAGTGTTCCAGGTGGGGTCTCACCAGAGCAGAGCAGAGGGGCAGAATCCCCTCCCTCCCCTGCTGCTCACGCTGCTTTGGATGCAGCCCAGGACACGTTTGGCTTTCTGGGCTGGGAGTGCTCATGGCTGGGTCATGTCCAGCTTCTTGTCAGCCAGCACCCCTAAGTCCTACTCAGGGATCGTTGGCATACAAGAAAAAGAACTGTTTCTCCGAGATGCCAGAGTTCTGGATATAAACTGGTTCTTCCCACTTCCCTGTTAGTGAGGCATGTTTAGAAAAGCAAGGATTGAAAGAAAAAAGTCCTTTGGCCAGCTTGTAGGTGAGCAGCTGTCACTCAGGGAGGGGAGGACCTATGGCACAGGCTGTTTCTTCAATGCACTGCTTCTGATGCCTGTGTAGTCAGTACAAGCAGGTGCTCTAAACTGTTGATGGTGAAGATAAGTGATGAGGGTTTTCTGATGCTTTGAGGTAGCCTGTAAAATCAGTGGTGATGCTTAGTGTCTGTATTACAGAAGTGTTTAGAGGTTATGTGCTGCCTGAGATTGAATTCATAAATAATGTAGTTTGAGGCCCCTGTATATGTATTGTGTGGGCAGAGGTAGAAGATGTTTTACCACTGGCAGAATCCTAGCACGGCAAAACTGGGGCAAGAGGGTGAAAACCTAAGAGATGCTAAACCCACCATTTTTTAGAAAGACTTTAGTGGTGACAGTGCCAGAGAGATTTGGTAGTTTTGGCATGCCTGGGGTCTGGTCATCCTGTCACATTGCCCACCTGCAGTCATGGGCTCTCATCTTGCTGTGGGGAGTTTCTGCCCCAGGAATTGGAGGCCTCTGAATCTGTGGGGTTACTTGAAATACCAGGCAGTGGAGAAACATTTGCTTACATGTAGCATCTCCCTGTCCTCTCTCATCTGGACCTGCCTTTTTTTAAACCTTTTTCATATAGCCAGTGTCTGCTCCTTCCTGCCTGCTTTGGTGCTGGAGGCATTGCTTTGCTCACAGACACAAGCTGGTGTTTTGCTGTGTCCCTCTGCTGCCTTCTTTTGAAAAAGTAAAATGGAAACTCAGAGAAGAGCATGGAGAGGGCAGGGGAAGGGGAAGCTAACGTGTGAATCAGTTTGCTCAAATTTAAGCTTTCTTGGCTTCAAAAGAGGGTTTGAGAAACTGTTAAACTTCTCCAAAGAACATGCTTAAGATGTTTGGCAGGGAGCAGATGTGTGATCCTGGCAACACCACTGACAGCTCCACAGCTATCTATCTGTGTGGCTTGGGAGCACATCATACCTCTGAAGCACAGGCTTTCTTGGCAGGCAAGGGAGCAGCTTCTGTGAGGAGAATATCCCTAGCATCCTCTTATCTGGTCAACGTGGAGGTCAAGGAGTGTTAATTAGGCTCGCAAAATAACTTGGAAAGGTACTGTGTGGTGCTGGAGAACAGCTGTTTCAGGGACACAGCACCGCAGACGGAGGAGAAAAGGAAAGTTCTCTGCCTCATGCATGTAGTGTTTTATAACATGCTTGTTTCTCTGCCAGCATTGATCTGAAGCAATAGCTAGCTTCTTTGGAAATTAGGCCAAGTTTGTGTTTGGAAAGAGACAGATAACTTGCAGCTTCCAAAACTGCACTCGGACGCAGAATTCAGTTAAGCTCTTTAACTTTCCTCCTCTGGTGTGGAGCATCTTAGTCTGACTTCATTCAGCAGATAGGAGATGTTGTCCCTGTCCTGAGGGCTGTCCCCTGCCCAGAGGACAGGGTGCTGGGGGTGCACAGTCCTCAGTAGGGAGGTGCTCTAGGTCTGATGGCCTCACAAGCAAGCAGGAGGTGCTGGGCTCCGCTGGGCTACACTGCTGGCCTCCTTTCCTTGCCACTGGACACTACTCTCTAGCCAGCATCCTGCAGCCGCTGCTCCGCTCCCTCCTGCACACCCTTCTCTGCAGGGTGGAAGTGGGGTTTGGTTTTGGGGACAAAACCAACCAGTCTAGCAATACTGCAGTGATGGGGCCAAAGGTTTGGGGTGTTGGGGGATGTGATGGAGCGGTGTCAATGTCCAGCTTGCTCCTGTTTCTCTGGATTGGAGAAGGTCTTGCTGCTCAGCCTGTCCCCTTTGGGAAAGTGTTTTCTTCTGTGCAAAAGAGTGCCTAGAGACCCTGCCTGCAAGGACAGGTGCCTGGTGAGCCAGGTGTGGATTGGATGTGCACTGCAGGTGCTGATTTCACTGAGCAGTGGCCATGGCCAGAGGCATGGCAAACAGCCTTCCCAGCAGTCTTTCAGCTGCAGCTGAGCTGCAGGGAGCTCAGGGCAGTCCCCAAGCCTCTGCAGATGTTTGTCTGAAAGAGGGTTGCTTTTGTCACCTCCCCAGACTGCGGAGTCACTGGACTTGCTTTGAGGGCAAAGAGACAAGTTACCCGCAAACCTGTCTTGCTGAATCTGGAAATGGCCCTGTAAAGGCCTTACGGGATGGGCTTCCACAAACCTGTGTGCTCCAGGGCAGCGCATGAAGCAGCAGCCCTGTCTCCAGGCATGCAAGACTCAGCTGCTATCCTCACCTCCTGTGCTCCCCAGCGCCGGCAGCAACCCGTGCTTTTGGGGTGCACAAGTCCTGGCAGAATTTAAGCCAGACAGACAAACCTCCACCCCACCTGGCACCTGGCGCTCCCCCAGCTATCTGGGGAGCACACCCCAGCCCCAGGGCAGCACTGGAATCCAGGTGCACATGCCACAGACAGGATGGGATGGGGCAAGGGAGAGGGGCTGGGGGGATTGCCTTGTGATTTGGGGCTGCCACTGGCAGAGGCATGGGCCTGGGATGCCACTCAGCCCAGGAGAGCTCCTGTCCACACATCCCATCCTGCTGCACAGTGTGGGGTTTCTGGCTGATGGCTGCTCAGCCTTTTTCTGATCCATGCCTGTTTGTTTGTTTGTAGTTTGCTGTTAGAGAGCCTGGAATTTAATTTTGCAGCGGGTGGGAAGAGCTAATCACATGCAGATTGCCTGGCTCAAAGAGAGACAGTTCAAAGCCGCCCCAGTGAGCGTGCACTGGATTTGAGCCGCCAAGGAGGCCTTTGCTTCCCTCCCAGAAGTACCCTCCATCAACAAGACTGTCTCCCTCTTTTTTTTATTTTGTTCTAAAGATGTCACGTGCTAGTGTGAAACCTTATGTTAGAACAGGCAGTGCAGGGGATTGGGTTAAGAAGTTTTTTTCTCTGGCTGTAGTTGCAGAGTTAATCATGCAGACCCAATGTTGCCAGCACATGTGATGCATCCTCTTTTTTTTCAGCCTGTTTCCCTTTGGGGTCCGCAGTTGTAGATGCCAGGCACTGTGTGAGCCTGCCCAGGACAGGAGATGAGCCCGTGTAGCAGGCTTCCCTTGCCTTGGCATAGCTAACATCTGTGGGGGTATGCAACTTCACAAGTGTAGATCAGCCAAATGAAATGTATCCCGGCCCTTGGGAGGGCATTTCTTTTGTGACTGGGATATTTCTAGAAAGATCCAAGGAGTTTTTTCTTTGAACTCTTGTAGGGGAGCGATGGCTGCAGGCAGCAAGAGGCAGCGGCTGCCAGCCAGTTGGCCATTTTGGCCAGTGGGTTGCATGCCAGGACATTTCTGCTTGGGAGGCCCAGATGGGCAAGGGACATGGGGGCTGCCCCGTGCCACCACCATGGGCCTGAGCCATGATTTGAGTCTGGCTAGTGCCATCTGGAAAGGTGCTGGCACAGCTTTGAAATTTAGCTGATGGGAAATTATTTTAATGACCTTAAGAGGAAATAACTGCTTCGCTGAACTGTGGGATGGAGCTGCCTGCCTGCCCTGGAGCTGCCATGTGGGGCTGGGGTCCCGCTCTGCTTCACAGCCTGGGGTGGGGGAACTTGCTCTCACATTTTCTGGGGTGGAGCTGATACTGTTTTTCCTAGCCAAGGCGGGCTTGGTGTGCCTGACGGGCCCTTCCTTCCCTTTTCTGTTGGGGCCCTGCAAAGAGAGGGTTTGTTTTTTTTGCCTCTCTTGCGAGCTCTGCTTCTCTTTTCCAGCTTTTCTTTCGTGTGAGGATTGTCTGAGTGTGGCAGTGTGAGTGTGCACACTGCTCAGCAGATGGAGAGCAGCGCCCAGCTCTCAGCCAGGGCGATGGAAATGTTCTTTTTGGCTCTCTTTGGGGAGAGCCTTTTTCCAACCTCTGCTACATGTTTTTGCTTTCATTTTCACTAAATTAAATGTCTCAGATTGATGCCTGGCTTAAAGCATGCAGGTAGATTTTGCTTGTTTTGCCAGTGAAGCTCTCAGGAGGGTGATTCAGATGGCTGGATCACTCTTCAAGCCTGTCCATGAGACCAGTTTCCCTCCTTCCTGTTTCCTTCTCCTGGGGCCGCACTGCCCTCCTGAAGAAAAGGGTTCCCCCACTTTGTCCTGCCTGAGTCCCCCAGGGCTGCCCTTTGTGTTATATCACCTGCTTCCACCTTCTTGGATGGGGTGCGGTGTTTGCAGCCCCTGTAGGGATGCATGAGTACGCTTCTGGCTCTGCAAGGCATTGCTGCCTGAGTTTTCCCAACACTTCCAGTATTGGGAAAATGTTCCCTAGAGCCTCCCTAGATTGCTCCCTTTGGTCTAGGGAGGCTAGAGCAGTCTCTAGATTTATTATAGCATCAGGCTGAGTGGATTCTGGGCTGCTTGTGTGAGGGTCCTCTCATTTGGGTCAGCAGGATGAGCACCAGGAAGGATGGGTGCTGGCAGCCTGAGATGGCAGGAGGTTTAGGTGTTGTGGCAGGCATGGCCCTTGGGAAGTGGGGACGGGAAAATCACCAGCACTATGGGACAGGCTCCTGGGGCTCCAGCACTGCTCTGCTTCTGGCTTTTTGCAAGCCTCACTTTTTGCTTTGTGTGAGAAGCTGCTTCCTGTTTGTGAGCAGCATGATGTCCCCTGGCTTTTCCTGTGCACCCTCCCTGTGAGCAGAAATGCTTCTGAGTGTCAGAGGTGAGGGGCAGGAGTGGGCTGGCTTTTTTTGGTGTATCTCTCTCTTACCCTGCCACTGCCAGCTAAAGTCTCCTTTTACAACTCTGAAAGTTTTTGATGTGATGCTGTGCTTTTGTGTTCTTTTGCAAGCTTCCTGCAGTTGCTTATTTATGTTTTCAAGATTTTCTTTTGCTAAAAATACACAGTGTAGGCTTGTGAAGCTGCTCTGTTGGAGCTTTGTGATGCTGAACCCAACAGGCATCTGCCTACAGATGCTGGGCTGTATGGGTGACCAAAGTTGCAAGTCCACACAGTGCTGTCATGCCTGTCTGTTTTTAGAAGGGGCTCCATGTACAGTGACTCCTATGTCAGGCAGTCAGCTTGAAAAGAAGCAGAAAAGATTCAGATGGAGTGAATCGAGCTGGAAAGTTTACCTAGTAAACATAGATAGGGACACAGTTTTGACAGACGGGACAGCACTTGCAGCAGACTTTGCACGTTTTCTTGGCATTGCAGATTACATCCTGAGTCAGCACCCTTGGGAAACAACAGCCTTAGGGCTGCTTGCTATCCAGGCAGTCAAATTTCAGTGAAAATAATTTAAAAGTGGTAACTGGAACTGTGACTCTGTTCACCAGTTGGAAAGCCTGTGTGTTTGTGGATTTGGCTTTAGCTGTGTCCTGCTTGGGAAGTGAACTGAAAGTATCAATTTGCAGTGGGTAGTATGTTGCTGCTCTTTGTGTCAGCCACATGGCTTTACGAAGTCTAGTTTGTTTTAGTCGTTCTGTATTTCAAAACAGCCTATTCAGCTTTTTTTCTGGTTTTGTATTCGGTGAATGTATTAACTGAGTGATTTGTGTCCAGCCTGTCTCAGAAGCAGCTGCCTTGCTGCACATCGATGGCACTGGTGCCTGGGTACTTCTCACTGACCTACCTGTTGGCTGCATCCCTTAGGGGCAGTATTTGCAAGGTGTGCTGCCCTTAAAACTGATTTATTAAGGAGGAGGTTGGAACAGTAGAGATAATTTCTCACCAGTGCCCTTCAAGACTACGAAACTGTTAAATCTCTGCATTCTGCAGCTGTTTTTTACAATGAATGTGTTTTCTGCTCCCATCTTTTCCTTGCCAATGTTCCAGTCTCCGTAAGGCAAGCAAGAGTGAGTGCTGGCAGGATGAGTGGCCCACGTTTCACCTCGGGGGCTGCTGGATGCCAGCCTGAAAAATGTCGTCTGCAGTTCCAAATGCTTGTGGCTGTCCTTGCCCAGCTGGAGCTCACAAGTCACCAGTGGGAGATTTCCTCTGTAAATTCACCTAAATGGTAGACTTTCATTTCCTCCCGCCTTACACTGAGTGGGTTCGAGACATTAAAAGAACCTTTGTGTGTTAAACCAGAAGGCATTCTCCAGTGTGATGGGGCTCGCAGTTGCTTCTTGGGAGCAGCAACTGGGAGAAGAGTCCAGTAACTGGGAACACAGAGCACAGCCTGTGCCCACAGGAAGGGGCTTGCTTGGTGGGACAGCAGCCACCCAGTGCCTGGCAGTGGACCAGGCTGGCAGGGCTCCACGGGGGGATGTGTTGCTTCTGCCCCTCTGCTTCCTGCAGCATCCCACTGGGTTGGCCCTGCTGCTGGCAACCAGGTGCGAGCAGGATAGGAAAATAAAGTCCATGGGCAGAGATGCCAAACATAATCCCGTTTGGTGGCCGTGACCGGTTAGGTGCACCATGTCCAGTGCAATGCCCTCTGCTGTTTTAAAATCACAGAAGTGTAGCATCATTCTAACTCTGAGTGCTGGTCTCCTGATGGAGGTGACACTGATGGGCATGGAAGTGGGTTGGGGCTAGAGGCTGTTTTGGGAAAATGCTCACCACCATGGTGTGGAAGCAGTCCCCACATTCAGAGGAAGTGATGCACTGTCTCCCCCTCCTGCCACCTCTGGCCTCATTGATAGGATGCCTGTCCCACGGGCACGAGGGTGGCTGTGCCTGGTCCCTGATCCTGTCACCACTGAGCCCCAGTCCAGGTCATTCCACTGCATGTTCCTTCCTGCCCCAGTTCCTCCAATTTTTGCCTCTTCCTCCTGCTTCTGAGCACCTTCTGAGCTTTCCCTGCAAGCCACGTTTAGACTTTAGAGCAGAGAGGCTTTGGCGCTGGTCCTGCAGCTGCAGGGCGGGCATCCACAGAGCCCAGCTTGTGCCGTGGGGCAGAGAGGGCGCAGAACCAGGCAGACATGTCAGCGGTGCAGCTGGGGATTGCTGGAGTGCTGAGAGCATGGGCAGACTGATCCCAGTGCCCATGGAGTCTGAGAAAGCACTGCCTTCTCCTCGTGTGAGAGGGAAACTTGTCCATTTAACCAGTGCAAAGTGTAGAGATGAAGAGATCCTTTTGCATCCTGCCACTATCCAGGCACTATGCAGCAGGCTTCCCTGCTGCCTCTGGAGGTACACTGAGCACTGCTGCCAGCTTGGCCAGTCTTCTCATTGTCCTCTCCAGTGTGAGCGAGCACATAGTGAAGCAGCATAACCAAACTGAAGTTGCTTCTTCTAAATAACCAGGGAATGAGCCATGAGTCTGGAGCATTATTTCTAGTTTTGTTAGTAGTCATATGTTGCAGAATGCACACCATTGATTGTGACAGCCACTGCCTTTTAGAGCTTCATAAATCACTTGTGCCCCTTCTCAAGGGCCTCTCCCAGGGCAGTGTACCCTCCCCCCCCTTGGGGACCTGGGGGTCTCTTCAACAAATGTGAGGTGGTAGCTGTGGGACACTCAAGCACACCCAAATGGAGGAGAGGGGGAGGGTACAGCAGCCAAATCCTTAAGGGATGATCCCCAGACTGGTATTTATGGTCAATACTTCATGCCTTTTGCAGGGGGTCCCCAGCAACTGCCCCCCTGCCGCAGAGGCTTTAGCGGGAGACGAGTGCCTGTGCCAAGTGCAGTTTGTTAACTGGCTGGTGCTGGGGGCAGGACGTGGCAGCGGGAGAGGCCCTTCCTTAGGCTTTCGTGGTGAGTTGCTCTGTCCGTGCTGGAGCAGCTGGAAGCAAATTGAAGTGCCAGCCTGGATATTCTGAGAGGGTTCTCTCTGGTGCCACCTGGGCTTCTCAGTTTTAACCACAGCTTTTGGCACAGATTGTTTCAGCGGTTTCAAAACCTGCCACTTTTGAAATCATCTGCGGGATTTGCCAACTTGAATGCAAATCTGGATATGGGTTTTTTAGCATTTCTAGTACAAAACTTTTAATAAATAAGGGGCATGTCTACAGGACACTGAAAATATCTCTAAGAATAAAAAGCAGGAAGGGGATTTTATTCACTTTGCATGTGACTAGCCATAGGTGATTTTGTTGGCAAGAGAGCAGAACTATTTTTGAAGTACTTGACTCTTGGGCTGCCTGAGGTGGGTGAGAGCCCAAAAGGCAACGCTTCAGGCTGGTTTTGTGGTGCATGTGCCAGTGGGAGCACTGCTGTTGGTTGGCCACACAGACTGTAGGATTTGCAGGACTCAGTGACTCCACTGGGTTCGGATACCAAGAGGCCACAGTGTTTGTGGGTTTGCTCTGAATGGTGGTGTGAAGTTGCTTCAGGTGTGGATGGTCCAAGCTTCAACACTTCCATGCACTGCTGGGATTGTGTTGGGACCAAAAAGCTCTGTTTCTTAAAAACCAAACCCAAGCAAAACCCAAATGTGTGTAAAGGATGTATGCTCAGAGAAATAGATTGTGTGTGTTAATTTGCTTTGTGTTATGCCTCTCTTCCAGTTGGTGCACTACGTGTGGAGTTTTCCCAGCCTGTAAACCTGGAAGAAGTGGCAAGAATAAACCCAGAGGTCAAAGCAGGAGGTCGTTTTGCTCCAAAGGACTGTATAGCACTTCAGAAAGTAGCAATAATCATACCATTCAGGAACCGAGAGGAGCACCTGAAGTACTGGCTCTATTACCTGCACCCAATTCTCCAAAGGCAGCAACTAGATTATGGAGTATATGTTATCAACCAGGTAAGATGCTAGAGACAAGCTTTTATACAGCTGTCGCAACAGTGCCCATGCCCCTTAAAAGAGAGGAATGGTTGCTTTACTTTGAACAGCAGTAGGCTGGCAGGCAGGGATAAGGTTGCTTAAAAAAAAAAGAGAGAAGAAAAATTTGGCTTCAATGCTTTTGATGGAAAACCTGAGGTCCCCTCTTCTGCTCAGGTACAATTCACTCTTAAGAGCTTCTGCTTAAAGAAACCACTTGGTGAAGAGGAAAAACAATTCCTAATAGCACAACCCAATTTAAAATCTCTTTCCAAATGTCCTTTTTTCCCAACTGCTGCAGGAATGGCATGCAGAGGTTTTTAAGGTGACAAGTTGGCATTAATGCCTAGTTTGGTAGTGGATGTGCTCTAAGTGTGTAGGATTTCACTTTATCAAGCACCTTCTGTTCATGTTAGTGCACGAAGTCAGGATGGAGAAAGCAAAGCTGTGGCAGTGGGGCAGGTAAGTCTTCAGGTGAACAGAAAAGAAACAAGCAGTCAAGGGGAGGTTCTTGCAATTTTTGGTTTTGGGGTTTTTTTTCATGATATCTGGTGGCCTTTAATCTGCCTTTTAAAAAAAGGCATAAAAATGCACATTTCATTCGAGGCAAGCTGTCTTAATTTATAGCACAGTGGTGTTTAAATAAGTGAGTGTCGTTCACCCTTGGAAAGGTTTAAAATGTGCAGGCATTTGTACAGGCTGCAGGGTGAAAGGGCAGATGCAGTTATGAGAGCCCCAGCAGAGAGCACCTTCTGGACAATCCCACTGCAGTTTCTGTCTTGGATATGTATTTATATCCTGTTTTCTCAGCTCAGTAAGAACTGAGATGAAATAACATGCTTCTTTAAGTGTTAACTCCTTAAACTTCTGCTTGGATCAGCTGGTGTGTTTGGGCATATCAAACACCATGAATATTTAAAATGGTCACCCAAGTGATGAATTTCGTCAGACTTGAAAGTAGGGGGAGACCTATCCCGAGAGAGAAAACCGATACTCCATTACTACAATTTCTCTTTGCTCATTTCCAGGGTGCCAGAGATTGACACAAAAGAGATTTCTGGGGAATTAGCAATAGTTCCCAAGCACAGCAGCCAAGATGGTTTGGTGTCTGCATCTGACTGTGCCTGTGGCCTGGCAGCCACACTGGTGAGGACACAAGGCATTTCTGCAGCATGCGGACTGGCACACTGTGCCCTAGAATTGAGCCCTGTTAAGGAAACCCTTCCTGTGTAACGCAAGGAGCAGCTGGTGCCGCTGCGGTGGAGCAGCGCAGGGCCAGCCGCGGCCCTCCATCCTTTGGGCTGCGTTTCCTTGCACGTGCAGCATTTGCCCGTGCGAGCTGCAGGTGCCACAGGGCTGGCTGAGCCGCGACGCCACTGGCCAGAGGGGTGCAGGTGGTGCCGGCGGCAGGACGGTGCCTCCCTGCTCTGAACGTGGCTCGGAAGTGAGGGTGTGGTGTGGCTTCCGGCAGTGGTCCCGTGGTGGGGGACGCTGCTTTCCCACGTGGGTGTAGCTCACCCACCAGCTGTGAGAGCTTCCTGCCTGTGGTCTGGGGTGTTGCTTGTGGGAGAGCAGCCATCTCCATTGCGAAGAGCTGGCAGTGCAGCTGGGGGTGGTGTTTCCCCATCAGTGGTGTTCCAGGGTGAGGAAAGCAGCGCCGGTGCCCATAAAGACAGGCAGTGTCTGAAGCCCGGTTGGAGTCCCCGCTGCTGCTGTGATGGTGCATGCTGGCTTGCATTGCCCTGTGTTGCTGGCTACTCCTCTTCTGTGGCCCTGTTCTCCAGCACTAGGGCTCTCTGCTTTACAGTTAATTCTCACGGAAGTTTTTGAAGCAGATGCTTTTTCTCAGGTGCATCCCTTGGGCATAGTTTGAGTGAGAATGAAATGCAGTACACAGGGTATATATGCCCTGGCCATATCCAGCAGATATACGTTAGCAAGTAAGACTACTTGATTTGTAAAACAAACATTCTCCTTCTGCATGCCTCTGATAAGCTGTGTCTAGAAGGAATGGAGTGGTCAGTGGTAGTAAACCTGCTGGATGCATCTCCCAAGGGTGAGTGGGAACACTGAATAGAGAGAGATGCAGAAAATGAATTAATTCTTCGAGAAGTACAGTAGGAAAACAGTCTTATTTCTCTGCTGTCTTGACAATTGCTTTTTTCTTTTTTTTTTTTTTTTATTTTTCCTTCTAGTGGGGAAATATTACCTTTACTTGTTAATCCTGTCTATATCAAAGCAATCACTGAAGCAAGGAGAATTACTGTGTGATCTGGTTCTTACACGCTGCCTACATGCTCTTCTGTGCTCTGCATCTCATAGAAAGAAAGAGGAGCGCTGAGCCCTGCTACTGCTGCACTGGTAATGTCAAACTTCTTCCTTTCAGCGCAATGTGTTTCTGTCACGAGTCCATTGTGTCTCCACCATGCTGTTCTTGCGTGCCTGAATGCCTCTGAGTAGGACTTGGCTGAAGTCAGGGGGATGATGTTGTAAAATGTCTGGCATGTAACAGGAGTCAGTGGAAAATATGAATTACGTTTCACCTTGCACCCTCCACCCCTAGAAAAACCCAAACCTGGTGCATGGAGTAGCTGCTGTAGGATTTTTCAGGTAAACCTGAGATGAGGACACATGGCCGGGCACACTCTGCCCAGCGCCCACTGACGCCACACAAGTGACGAATTTGCAGCGTCTCCCTCACCCCCGCTCACTCCCACCATTATCCGTGTGCTCTCCTGCACCTGTGGCCATTGCCACGCAGATGCTCAGGTCTAGAAATTAATATTCTCTCTGCATATCAGCCCATGCAAATGCCCATGCAGCCAGACTAAAGTTTAGGAAAGAGGAGGCTTAGCCAATTCCCTGAAACCTGGGCAGTTGTTCAACCATTTTCCACTGGCCCCTGGTGCTATTTGCAGTGTCTTGGTAGCAATTTTCCAGAGAGGTGTGTGCGTGTGTGAGTGTGGAGTGGTTGGGGCATCACTCTTATTCATATTACTTTGCAGGGGGTATCAGGTATGTGGGCAAAGGAGGGAATTGTGCTTAGCCCCTGCTTACCCTTGCAGTGGCGGGGGAGGCAAGTTTCCACTGTGGCTGCTCTCTCCCACTGCCCAGTGTAATTGTGCTGAGGCCTCAAAACACCCTTTGACAGAGAAACACGAAAGTATCTCCTGATATCTCTCTATGGCTCTGGAAACCTGTTTCTGCCTGGTCAAGTCTGCTGGAGGAAGGACTTTCCCATGGACATTGCGTGCATGGTTCAGGCTGTCTCGGTGTATCCCTGACTTAGCTAGCAAGCTCCCACTGGAGGTGATGGCTCTCTCCTCCTTGGCCAGAAACATGTATCCTCACCATCACCTCTCTGAGACCTGATGAGTGTAGGGTCCAGGTGAAAGAGGTGCAGCCACAGATCATCTGTGGTTTCTGCAGGAGGAATCACAGAGCTGCCTCCCACATAGATGTGGAAGGCAGAACGAAGTCGGGACATGTGGCTTCTTGCTGGTTTGCAACCCCTTTAGTTTCAGTAACTGTTCCAAAAACCTTGATTTTTTCTGTCTAGCACTGAAAGAAAAGGAACCCTCCTTTGGTAGGTCTGGCTGAACAAACCAAATTCAGCTGATGTAAGGGATGAGAAGTAAAAAAGCCTGGATGTTGTTCTGCTCAGGCTGATAATTCACCTCGAGGTACAAGCAGGAGTCAGTGTCAGACCTTGCAGGACTGAGGCAGCAGTTACTTCTGGGAGTGAGAGAGAGAGTTAATTCGGGAGCCAGAAGCAGGTGCTGGGCGCCAGCACTGAACTCAGATATGGGTTAAGTTCCAGGACAAGAGAACATTGGGAAAAAATTGTCAGGAAAAAGAAAACAGCAAAAATGTGCTTCGACTACAACTTTTCTGGCTGAAAGCCTAGGAAAGCATGGAGGCTATGTCTAGAGCTGGACTGCATTGTCAAACCAGCAGTCCCCTGTGCACTGCCTTGCTCTTCAGGATAATGCTCCTCTGTCCAAGCAAGTCCAAACGAATCCATTTCTTTGTGACAAATAACAGATCCATGAGATGACAAGCTGCCAGGCAGAGGTGAGGGATGGAGGTTTTTTCAGTTCTGCTTTGTTCGCTTTCTCAAGGGTCACCTGTGGGTACTGCACTCTGTGCTGGCCTGGAAGGAATGTCAGCACAGAAGGTTTTCACAGCTCTGGTTTGTTGCTTGGGGTTTTTTTCCAAAATGTCAGGGATCAGTCAAAGATGGCAGCCTGCAGCATGCTTGAGAGTTTTGAGAGATCTGAATCTCAGATACCACAAGCATGCCAGTGCTTCCGCATTGCCTTAGGTAAAGAAACAGAGCTTCCGCAAAAAGCAAAAGCATTTTTGCGTTCCAATACATGCAGTAAAGCCCCACGTACCTCCTGGGACAGAAAACCACCCTCCTGCCCTCAAAGCAGTCACAGCTGATAACAGCCTTGCAAAGTTTGCTGCGTGAGCTACGTGCTCGCTGTAAAGTTACTAAGAAATGGCTTGGAGAGGGTTCTTTGTTTTCTTGTATTAGTTGTTGATTCCCTTCTTCCAAGTCTTTTGGATGCCGGAGCATGAAGCTGTATGGCCATTTGGGAGTAGAGTGGCAATGCCCACGTGAAGCGTTTGCGCTGTGTCCCACTCCTCTCCATGCACAGGGCTCCTGTGTGAACTCCGCCAGGGTCCCTAGGTGGGCGAGGTGGCAGGAAGGGTCCCGCATGCTCTTGGTGCAAAAGTCTCTATGCTTTGAGGTTTTTTTGGGAGAGGTTTAAAAACACAGCTCCTCATAGCACTGTTAATCCCCACGTGTCACCCAGAAGAGTTAGAGGCTACCCAAAGGCATTGGTTAATTACAGCTGAGCCTCTGCTGGTAACAAAATTGGTGTGAAGTGCCCTTTGCCTTGAATTTCATTAGGAAAAGAGCAGCCAAAGGGTGTGAAATGAAGTCACTCTCCTAGACTGGCCCAGCAGTTGCTTTGAGGTGTGAGCACATTGCACTTTGCACCAGCACCAGGACCAGTCCCCCTTGGAACGTTTGAGCCAAGTTTGGGTTTGATGCCGTGGGACCTGAGGAGTGCTGGGCAGCCCCCTTTGCTGGGGAAAGAAAACCCTCCAGTCTCATGACCTCAGCTGCTTCCTCTCCCCAGCCTCTTTGTTCCACTTGCCTTCGTTTTCTGTACTCGAGTTTTCATTGCTCTTGCTTTATGCATGATGGTGATCATCCACCCACCACCTTATTATTGTGTGAACCCTTTTGTTTTGGGTGAGGATGCTGAGAATTTGCTCAGATCCTCTTCCATGAAAGCTTACTCCTCCCTCTGAAGTCATTTATGCCCAAGGCAGGTGATGTATGCTTTTGAAAACTTTGGTTTGACACTTGCATTTTAAAACCTTCATTTGGAATATACTTGAGTCTGTTTCAAGAACCTGCATTGGCTCTTCAGCAGCAGATCCATTAACCAGTCTGGATTAAACAGTTACCAAAATGATTGTTTATTAACCAGGTAAACCTTTTACAGAGAATGTGGTGGTTTAAGCTGCTGCTCCTTGTGCACAGTGTTTTATCCATCCTTGATTTGCATCCCATGTTAGATGTGGGTAGTGCAGGGTGGGGGGGATGGCTTGTACAGTGGGGGAGTCCTTTGTCTTGACACTGCTCAGAGAGTGTGGAGGACTAAAGGTAGAATGGATTTGGCAGTCTTGGTTTCCAGGCTGGCAAANCAGGCTGGCAAAAACCTTTAGTCTCTTTGAGCAAAGCCCTATGAGTTTCTTTCTACCTGTTCTGTTCCCTTGTACAGGGTTTGGGTTTGAAGCTGCTGCTGCAGAGTGGGGTCTTGGACTGAAAACCCTTACTCTCAAACCACCAGTATTCTTGAGTTTGTGGGTATGATCTTTTAGCTTTTCAAAAGTATGCAGCAATTTGCAAGCCTGTACTTGTGCTCAAATCCACATGTGCTTTTGAAATTTTCTGCCTGAAAAAGGCTGAACAGGTTCTCCTCAGGTGCTTCATTGCTTGGGGAGGAAAGTGGAGATTTTCCTGCCCTGCTGTCTGCCAGTCCCTTCGTTAGCTGTGCTTGCCCTGGTATGAATATGCCCTGCTGTAGTGTCAGCTCTTTTCAGGTCCTTCCCATCATGGTGAGAGCCTTCCTGATTTCATTTTTCTATCAAGGCCTGCAGGACAGATGAACAGTGGTGGAAGAGCACCAAAGAAGGGGATGTGCCACCGCAGCAGTGGCAGCATCCATCTCTTGAACTGTAGCCCTTGCAGGAAGCAGCTCGCGGTGGCCTGCCATCCAGTAACCAAGGCTGTGTGTCACAGCCACAATGCTGAACCTGCTTCCCGGGGCCCAGGGAGCATCGTGCTCCTCTGTGTGCATGGCTGCCCAGGGCTTGGCAGAGGGTCAGAGGTGAGCAGCAGAGCATCAGACCTTGGCTCCTGGTGCCGTCTTGTGCTTTGTAGATCAGGTCTGGCATATGCTCACACGTTGCTCAGCAGTGGCTGTGCCACAGTCTCACAGCCATGTTGTGGCAGAACTTCGGAGGACGGTGCTGAAATTCTGCCCACAGCAAGGTTTTGGTCCACGGTCCTTTGTCATGGCTGTAAACTAAAGCAGTGCCAATGTTTCTCTCTGTAGCAAGAGTCTCTTCTTCTAGAGGAGCTCACCTCTTTTTGCTTTTCTCTGCTGCTCCAGGAAGCCCCAACTGCTTGCTCTGTATCAGAAAATTCAATCCTTAAATGCCTGTGCGTGGAGTGGGACACAGGGACCACTCAGTATCGTATCAAACCTGCCTTCTTGGGGGCTCCCACCAAGAGATGGGAGCTGAGCTGGGTCCATCCTTTCCTCAGCTGTTTTTCCTACCCCCATGGTTTGCAGCTGTCCCAGGTGTCATTGTCCTGCAGGCAGCATTTGGGGTCACGGGAGGTCTGCTGCAAACATGCCATGGGTGTTGCAAGGGCAGTGCTTGGGCTCAAGCTCCGTCCATCAAAGGCATCTCAGCCCTCTCCAGCAACACCAGCATCTGGCAACAGGTAAGAAACTGCTGATGTCAACTGTCAAATTTAAGTCACTTAACTGTTTTTATTTGTTTTTAAATTAGGATGGAGAAGAAGAATTTAACCGTGCTAAACTGCTGAATATTGGATTTGCAGAGGCCCTGAAGGAGTATGACTATGATTGCTTTGTGTTTAGTGATGTAGACCTCATCCCAATGGATGACAGGAACACCTACAAATGTTACAGCCAGCCACGGCACCTCTCTGTATCCATGGATAAATTTGGATTTCGGTGAGACACCTTTTTGGAGTGGCATCTTTTTCCTAATATCACTGCTAGCCTAGCAGGGCAGGCGCAGTGTTACACATCCCCGCCCACCATTGAAAGCATGGGAAAGCGTCTCCCAAAAGCCTGTCTTAACATGCAGGTCCCTGCAGGGAGCGGGCGGCTGCAGGGGAGGAAGGCAAAGAAATGCAGCTGAGCAGTTTATTAAAATTCACAGCTTCTGGAAAGTGAAATGTAGGGTGAGGAAGAGCTAAGCACCCTCCATTTTGCAGATGCCCACATATCCCTTCTTGTGTTTCAGTCTGGAAGCTGGAAGACAGCTAGTGTTTCCACCCTGTCTGGAAAGTGAGACACCCTCACACAGTGAGAATTATGTGCAGCTTTAAAAAGACTGCATCAGACACTATTTTAAGAGCAAGACAAAATTTTTTTGGCTGTTTGGTTTTGTGCCACTGAGAGACCTGCCCTGGTACGTGAGAGCAGCACAAAGCAAAATTTCTTGCAGCATACATTTGGGTTCAGCAAGCTGTTCTGAACAAAAACGTGTCTTGCCTTTCCTTTCTGGTTTTTGTTTTTTTTTTTTCCCCTGTCCCAAATCCCTAAGGGGGAGTTTAAAATCTCATCTATAAAGTGAAAACTGGTCATGACCCTGTGGTGGCAAGTAGTGCTAAAGCTATAGCAGTGGTGGTGTTGGCAGGGTCCCTACATGTCTCCACTCCAGACCCAAGCCCTGCTTGGAGCAGGACTGCCACTGGCACTCTGGCAGCTGCAGTTCTTTCTTTCACTGAGGTGAAACTTAAAACAGAAATGCATGGCCTTGGGGATTCCTCTGCTTGTTAAGGCAGAGACAAGTCTGTACTAGGTCCTGGTGATCCCTCTGTGGACCCTTTCCTTATGCTCTGGGTCTGAATTTCATCTGTCCCCAATCCCCTGATGAATTGTCCCCTGTTTCAAGTGGGAGCTGGTTGGCTTTCTGTATGCAAGGTCACACTGCCAGCTCAGTTTTGGGCTGCAAGCTTCCTTTTCGGGGACTGAGGAGTGTGGAGGTGAGTGGTAGAGCTGCAAGGAGGAGAAGGCTCTGCGGCACATCTGATGTCTGTCTGAGCTCTTGCCACTCCCATGACATTCGTGTGGCCTTTGGAGAGGTGATAGGCATCTCAGCCTGTCCTTTGAGGACAGCGTGGTGCTTAGTAAAAGGCTGCAGCTACTTCCAGTTGCAAAATACTTCTCAGATGTATTTGGGACTGAGCCCACCAGTTCCCTCTCCCTCAACTGAGTCCAGGGTACCACAATCCTGTGGCAGGAAGGTGCCTTGCAGTGGGTGCCGGCTCTGTGTGGGCTGGGTGAAGGGCCGCAGCAAGCCCTTTTCAGGCACACAGGCTGCCCCTTTGCTAGCACCTCTCCTCCGCTAATGTGCTCTTTTCTCTGCTTCCAGGTTGCCTTACAATCAGTATTTTGGAGGCGTGTCTGCCTTGAGCAAAGAGCAGTTCACAAAGATCAATGGGTTCCCAAACAATTACTGGGGCTGGGGTGGTGAAGATGATGACATTTATAACAGGTAAATAAATTTTCCTCCTTGGCACCCTGTGGTACATTCAGGGTGGGGATGAACACAGACCTGGTGCTCTCACGTGGGTACAGTGGGGCATGGGGTGTCTCCAGGCAGGAGGTGAAGGTGGTGTGTGGGCAGCCTGCTGGCTCAGTGAGAGCGTGTTCCTGCTGGGTGCTGGCACCCCATTTCTCAGCTCCCAAGGTGCGGTGGGGAGTGGGCCTGGTTGGAAAAGTCCCCCCATCCCCTCCCCCTGCCATTGTTCATTCTCCTGTAGCCTCACAAGCATCCACACCAGTGCATGGGCTGGAGCAGTGTGCTTCTGGGTCTCCCAGCACTGGCTTGAAGAAGGGGATTCAGGAGGGTGAATGAGACCTTGACCCACCTTGCCCAATGCAGCTCAAGATTTGTTTGGCTCTGCAGCCTTGTAGCAGATCCCTTTGTTCCCAGGAGAGTTCCACTTGTCAGGCCATAAGCAGCTCTGTATAATGCTGTAAGCCATGTGAGCTTGACTGGAAGGAAGCTGATCAAGGCTCAGAACTGGAGGAAGGTATTCTCCCAGGGCAGGCTGGGAAGACCAGGGCGAAGGACGAACATGGGGTTGTGCTACCTTACAGCTTCACATATCCACAGCATTCACTAAGAGAAATCATCATGAGGGGCTTGTTTTTGGAAGCCGCCTTCATCTTTCTTAGTGATACTCTGTGATCTTTTCTCTGGGGTTTCTGAGCTCTTCTGGGCTTCAGGAAGGTTCTGCCCCCCCAAAAAAATTGTACCTTCCTGAGATTTTGCACTTCTGTTAAAAAAAATCAAGAGAGGGACAGCCTTCCAGCAGGGCATTCAGAGCAAGGTGGCAGTCCTTTGTTTTTGGGGCACTTGGGTTTTGAGGAACAGAAGATGCTACATAGAAGTGAAAAGGGAGAGGCGAAGAAGAAGAAATCAAGTACTTTTCCATCACAGGCATCCATGAAATAACTCTGCAGGTGCATTGTAGAGAGCATGCAAACAAAGACAGGCTGCCCCTCACCTGGCAGGTCCCAGCTGGGACCACTGTGACTCTGACCATGTGTCTCCTTTGTGCTGCTTCACCACCATTCATGTCAGTTTCCCCCAGTGCTGCAAGCTTTCACGTCATGAAAAATAAGTGCTCCCTCTGGCTCCTATCCAGATGGGTTAAAAAGTAGATGACTCCCACTCAGATTCGAGTCTGCAGCCTGGAGCAGGGTTAATGTGGGCATTGGATGTTGGTTGGAAGAGATGGAGGTGTGAGGGTGTGGTGAATTATCTTGGTGTTGGCAGGGGGAGGTCTCTACTCCCCACGAAAGATAAAGTGTCTGTGTGGAAAAGGACTGGCTTTCCTTCCTTGTGTTGGCAAGCCTGGAAGTGCATGAGTAACATCCCCNAACCAATGGCTATTTGTGGAAGGTGCAGCAGAGCATCCCACATCCGCTGGGTGTTTAATGTACTTGCTTTCCACAGGCTGGTGTTTAAAGGCATGGGGATATCCCGTCCGGATGCGGTCATTGGGAAGTGCAGAATGATCCGGCATTCCCGGGACAGGAAGAACGAGCCCAATCCCGAGAGGTGTGTCTCACCCTGTCCCACAGCAGGTTCAGGGGTGCCTCCTGCCCTTGCTGCTCTGATTGCTTGCCTTTCTCTTTGCCGTGCACAAAGGTGGAATGTGGAAAGGCTGCAGCCATCTCCTCCCTGACTGAGCTCTCTGCTCCTGCTCTGTAAGCTGCCACCTTCCCCTTGCCAGTTTGTTATCTGATTACAGACCTTTTCCCCAACATTGCACTATGGCACGAAGGCCTCTCCTCTTGTTTTTATTTCTTAAATGCAGGAAATTAGATTCCGAGCAATTGTTTCCAGCTTGTCTTTGGGGTATAAACCTCTGCTCTAGTGCAGAGCTGGGAAAGGACCTGTGTGATTTAAAAGCTTGGCTGCTTCTTCCTAGCTAAAATTGGACCACATAGGGATGCCTTGGCCAACTGCTCAGGCTGGCCACATCTTGGGATGTTTATGGCACTGATACTCAGGTTGTTCTTGAAACACCTGCCGTGCCGCCTGAAAGGCATGCAAACATCAGATTGTTTAAACATTTTTTCCTTTCTTTCTTTGTTGTTTCTGCCCTTCCCCCACTTTTTTCCTTCCCCTCCTGCAGGTTTGACCGAATCGCTCACACAAGGGAGACGATGAATTCTGATGGCTTAAATACACTATCCTACAAGGTGTTAAGAACTGACAAGTACCCTCTGTACACAAAGGTCACAGTGGATATTGGCTCCCCCAATAGCTAACATCAGAGATACAACAGAGACTTGCCTATATTGCCCAGGATATCTGGCCTCACTGATGCATTTTATCTGCTGGTTTTATAACAGCTGCAATGAACCAAAAAAAAGGCCTCTTTTGGCATGCCAAAGTGTCTCCAAATTGGTTGGACAAGTGCTTTTTTTAAATTTTTTTAAAATTTCAAACTTGACTTTACACAACTTTCTAGCTCTCCGTTGTTTTTTAAGTCCAGAAGCTGTACATACGAGTTGTAAATAGTTACTTTGCCAGAAAATGTTGAATCTGATCTATTTGCTGCAGTACTCGCCATGTTGAGTTAATTGCTGGACTCAAATTTTACTGATTATGACTGTGATGTATCAACAGTTACTGCCCATGACATTTGGTATTTTGAATAAGGTGCGTGCAAGCATTCTTTTTAATTCATTCCTGGTTTTACTTTATGAAGGACTGTAAAATGCTGCTAAAATTGTTCACGTTTACGCTTTGTATTAGATTTTTTTAATGGAGACAGCATAATACAACTTTTTTCTCATAGTGACCAAAACAAACATCTCCTCTATGTGCAGAGCAGGTGTTGGACAATCAAGTCTGGATTCAATGAATGTCATTATTTCTTTTAGTCTCAAAGGAGGCTTTGAGTGAGTTGAGACAGTTTGCCAGAATTTGTGGGTGAGCTCCCTGCATAGGGTGGGAGCTGTACAGATGGCCTCTCTAAAAACCACTGGCTTCAGATGACCGTACTTCTGGATATGATAGAGATTATTTGCTTCAGCACACCACCACCTGAGATTTTTTGGGGGAGGTGGGGGAGTTTAGAGAGGGGTGGGTTTGTTGTGTTGGGGTTTTTTTTCCTGAAATAAAGATTAATTTAATTGCACAATTAAATTATGGCCTTAAAATTTGCTAACACTTGTTAGCAGTGGTAGGAAGTTACCACACTATTTAAGCATTGTCTGAAGCTTCCTAAAACCAAAATTTTCTCTTGCAAGGTTGTGCATAAAACTTGAAATCATTTATTACTTTTGTTGTTGTTGTAACATTTTAATAACTTTTAAAAGTAATTTGTATATCATAAGCAGTATATTTAATACCAGATTAAACTAGGGAGCAGTAATAGGATATAATTTAAAGCCTCCTTTATCTTTAGACTAGTAGGCTTTTTATGTGCGTCATTATATATAAGCCATGTATTTTGTTTGCTCTGCGTATTTGTCTATTAAATCTCCTGCGTTGCTGAGATACTCACAGCAGGGCTGACATCCAAATGATTTTTCTTTGCCTAAAGCCTGTTTGCAATGTATGTCCTCTGTCTGAAACCTCCCTTCTGATTGTCTCAGGCTTGAGGGGCATGCACATTCTGCAGTACTATTTTCTGTCAGTGCACCAGGGCACCACCTGTACAGACCCTGCTTTTCCTCCCCTTGACCGTGTATGAAAGCCTCAAGCGCTGACACCCAGGGGCTGGTTTAAGTGATTTAAGGCTCTTAGCCAGAACTGAGAACTGAATTCCTTCTGGTGAGTACTTTGCCACCAGCTCTGACCACAGCAATTTGCACTTCCTTGGCCTGTGCTGAAGGCTGTTAAAATCAGGGACACTTGTATTGGGGATCATCTTCAGCACTGCCTTTTTTTTTTTTCCCTTTGTTTGGTTTAGTTTGGTTTTTTGTTGCATTTTTTGAGACCTGAAGGTTTTGCTGAACCCTTGCACTGCAGGGGTGGGATCCTGCAGGGACCAGGGAACAGTGCATTCTTGGGCTAGTAGTGTCTCACAGGATGCACAGAGACTTTAAATACTAGATGCCTTTTCAGTCTCACTTTGGAGAAGTCTTCACCTCCTTTGGTTCAAAGCTCGCTCTGGCTAGCCTTGCTACTCCAGTCATGCTGGGAGCTGAGCAAAGATGGGCTTGCATGGAGCAGGAGCAAAGCACAAGGAAGGAGGCTTGTGGTTAAGAGCTTATCCTTTGAGCTTATCATTGCATTAAAAAAACCAAAACAATACAGTAGTCCTTTTGGCGGATCAGGCTCCAGGTCTTAAAGATGCAAGGGAGTACAAGAAGAAGTGTTTTACAGAAATTAGGTCAAATGTCTACCTGTAAAATAATGCCATGAGTGTAGTCTGTATCAGTAATGGAAACACAGGAGAGGACTATTTTTTTTTTTTTTTCCAGAGCTGCCTTAGAAGGAGGGCCCCACTCCCACAGATAGCAGCAGATCACCACCAAAAATTTATCAAGGCTGCACTTGAAAATGCCATGTCTTTGCCGAGAGCACCTAAATTTTGTGCTGAGCCTTTTGTTAAGTTGAAGAGTTGGGACCTTAAGCTCTAGCGGTATCTGTCTGCTACCAGGCGGTGGGGGGGACGCTGGGAGCATTCCTTGCAGTGGGATTCTTTGACAGTTAGAAAAAAGTTAGTGCAACAACTTGATGTTTGGCTGTATGCTGAAATTATTTGATGTTATGGAGGTGGGATGAGCACTTGTTTCTGGCTGTTGGGATCAAAGGTTTCTACAACATGTGCCTTGAAAGAGGGAAGAAATGGAAACTGGAAAATCAGGAAACCTGGAAACTCTTTTCAGCAGAGAGATAATCGCAGTGCAAGAAGCTGCTGCGTAGTTTCTCTAACACTGCTAAAGCCACAAGCCATGTAAAGAACTGAAGCCACCTTTTGTAGCTCATGTTGCCCTTTGGTGCTGACCTGTGATTTCTAGATCTCATTGTCTCTGTGAAAACTGTATCAGTCAAACTCATTAAATGCTCTTGACTCAACCTGGCCACGAAATTTCTCTCCCTAGGATTTTCAGGGGCCACATCTACAAACACTCAAGTTGCACAGAAGCCAATTCTGACTGTGTCCTGTGGTGGGTGGTGTTTTTCCTCTCCCCTACTGGTGAAAACACTCGAAGTGATACTGATTGTAACTAGCGGTTGAAACCCAGAAAAAACAGCTGCAAAGGAAATGCTAATGCTTGGATTCCTTGGGATGACTGTGCTTGTTGGCATGAGGGAGGGTCCTGATATGCTGCTTTTCCCCAGGACGCTACTTATATACTGGGCTGCTTCTGGGTTTCCTGTAGATGGTTTTGCTTTTGCATTCTTATCATTTATATATCAAGGGATGTGTAATCCAATGTTCCTTCTTTACTATTGATGTCAAATAAAAGTATTTTCAGTTACAACGTTTGGCAGCATTGCTCTGGATTAGCCCCCTGTCTGGGTGGGTTTCTGGCTCCTGGGCTGGACTAGGCTGTGCTTTAACCTCCTCGCATTAACTTTCTCCAGCTTTTCCTCCCTCTGGCTGCCCCCTGAATTAATTTCTCTGTGCTGCAAAATTTTTCCCCATTAGAGAAACAGACCTAAGAGTCCCCAGATGACACCAGAAAACTGTAGGGTGGTTCCTTCACCTGTGGGTAGGGGGACAGCATGCAATCCATCCTGAAACCAGGCAGGGTATGCAAACTCTCACTCAGGCTGCGACTCCTTGGGGAAACAGGCCACTGCTTGCTCCCTGAGTGCTTGTGGGTTTGGCTAGAGTGTGGAAATGGAGAAGTAATTCCTGGGAAACGAATGTAAACATTTGCCTGTGTTCCTTGGCGATTTCTCACAAAAACAGTTTCTGTGGAAGAGATCTTTCTGGCCAGACTGTGGCTAAGGCTAGGCATGAGCTCCCCAGTGCTCACCAGGGAAAGGTGGGCTTGTTTCCAGCTGAGACCAACTACCAGCCTCTGGGCTCAGGCTGGCACAATGGGCAGGACATCCCCAAGCCCCTGCAGTTGCTTTTGGGTATGCTCTGAAGACCGTATTGACAGAAGGCTCTGGAAGAGGGCAGTGGCCTCTGCCTGCTTTGTCCCTTCATAACTGCTTCCAAGGGCTTTGGCAAGAATGCAGGACCATCAATGCATGGAAGTTGCCAGCAGCCTGGGGTGCTGCAGCAGCCTTGGTGGTCCCTGTTGCATCTTCTGTTGACTCTCGAACCCTGAAATGTTGCACAGGAATCATGGGTGTTACCTTCTCATGATTCCAAGTTTGACATCTACAGGCAGAAAAATAGTCTGAGAGCAACCTTCCACTTCTTCCTGCAGAGGGGAGGAGTATTCTGTGAGCACAATACTTCTGCCCTCAGAGTATTGAGCTATTCCTGAGTGGGTGAGGAGTGCTCAGTGGCTGGAAGAAACTGTGCGTGGCAATTTTGTCCCTTGCTGAAAGCAGTGGCTGAGAAGTGTCAGCAGGATTTCACCCTTCTCTCCCCTAGTTACCAAGGCTTCCCTGGACCAGATCAGCACGTGGCTGGTAAAGGATCCCTTGACTCTTGCTGTGAGACCGTATTTGCTCTAGCAGAGCTTTTTCCTCGTACTCCACCTGCCTGCCAAGAGCCAGGGTGGGGGAGCAGAGTTTTACATTTATCCCACATGTTTACCCTGCTACACTTTCCTGTTCTCCAGCCCACAGGGGAAAAAAAGCCAAAAACCCACAACACAAAAAACCCCTGTTGTTAGAAGGAAGAAAAGTTCTAAACTGGAGTTTGCTAAACCTTTTCACCCGCTTGGAAAGAGTCTGAAGTGGGTGTGCTTGTCCTTTGTTCTTGCTTTGTGTCTTAGCACAGCAGTGTTGATGCTGGATCTGTTCTTATTTGACTACATCCCACGTGCAGGATAGGATCTCTGTATACTCAGGGGCAATGCACTCACATGAGACCTCTGTTTTCTGTCTACCCAAGGCAGCAACCCCACTCCTGGAGCCCATTTTCCTTTTCCATCCACTGCTCTAAATATAACCACCAGCAGTGCAGATGAGTGCACAAAGATCTCTGTAGAGTCAGAGGTGACTGACTTCCCAAGTCTGCACTACACCTTGCAGTGATGACCTAAGTGGGGAAAATAAGGGGTTTGGGTTAAGTCCAAAGGCTGGACCAGTGGACTTTTTCCTGATTACCTTCCTGCTTTTCACATGCATGAAAATTATGTCCAAGAATTCTTGCTCCATGATTTTTCCAAGGATGGAGGTACTGCTTATAGTAATTTTGTAATCACTGTACAAGGACGGAGGTACTACTGCTGTTTCACATACCTTTCTCCTTGCCCTCCCTAAAGGTGGGCATCATATTAGGTTTTTCATTCAGCCTTTTCCCAGTTGCCATGATATTCCACTATGGCTGATAGCAGTTTCATTGACATGAACTGATAACTCATCTGGGTTAGTCTCTAAGCAGTTCTTAAACCCCATATTTGGTCTTCCCACCTACTTCCAAAACCAAGCTGGTGAATGCAGAGATCTAGGAGCAGGCTTTGCCTCTGAGGATGCTACAAAAATCCATTGATCATTGTATCTTTTTCAATATTGTCCAGTACCACAGTGTTTCCTCCATCTGTCAGTGGATGTGCATTTTCTCCAACTTCTAGAATGCCTGTAGGGTCCTGTTGTACTACCTTTGATGATCCTTTCTAGTCTGAGTTGTAGGTGGAACTTGATCATGCTCAAAACCACCTCTTAAGTACTCAAGCAAGTAATGTTTACTACATTCTTTTGCTTTCTATTGTATTTCCCATTCTTACATGCTGCTCTTTTGTTGTTGTTGTTGGTTTTTGGGAGGTTTGGTTTTGGTGGGTTTTTTTATTTTGCTACAAGAAGTGCCCTTCTTAGTCAAGCAGGACTTCTAGTGAAATTCCCAATCTTCCTGCAGAAGGGAAGGCTTGGGATATTCAGAATGAACACCATGAAAAACCCCTTCCCAAGGAGGGTGATGCAGCCCTGGGACAGCATACTGACGTGCTGGGGGTCGTGACACCTTGGGAGGTTTCAAGGGTTGATCAGTGGTTCCTGGGCTGTGTGACTGACACAGCAATAAACCAGCCCCTCAGGAGTGCCAAGCCAGAGCCAGTGGTGCCTACTTTACACTACATTTTAATAACCAGAACTTGGCATGGACCATCTACTGTGCTGCAAGAGAGAAAGGGAGGAGCTGTGAAGCTTTCCAAGGTTGTGTCCAACTCATTCAGAGCTGGCAAACAGATGCTAAGCCCATGTCTAGGAGCATGTGGAGGTGCCACTGACTGTTGCCATGTAGGATGTCACATTAAGAGCTCACTGACTGGTTTTGTTTTTTTTTTACATCCTCCAACTTTCTCTCAAGAGGGAGAGAAACAACTTAGTCAAAAAATGCAAAACATTGGTAGACTCCTATGTGAAGAAGAGGCTGAAAAGTCATCCCTCCAGCAGCACCCCCCCCAGCAAATGCCTCCATTTTCTTTTACCAAACCACAATCTGGAACAGAAACAAAATTTAAAACACCACCACCAACAGCAAAAAAAAACCCAAAAAAGCATAGCCACCGTTTCTCTTTCCCATGGGATTTAGTGACCCCTTTAAGGGAAACGTGCTGATAAGTGTTCACAGGGAAGAGCAGCACTGATGAAGGGGGTCTGGGGTCTGAGGTTACAGCACTCCAGAGGAGCATGTGTTCCAGCAATGTGGGAGAAGATGTCTCTGCAGCATAACTGTTCTCCCCACTTCCAGAAATACTGTCAGAGATACACGGGCCCAAGGAAGAGTGAGATGTGCCAGAGACGAGATCAGGACTGGAGAAAATCTGCATTGAAGGGAAAAGAGATTATTATTCTGTTCATGGTCCAAATTTCTTTGTCTTTCTGACTGTAGTATGACCAGGGCTGATGTGTTCTTACAGAGGAGGCAGTGGTATGGTCAGCCCTGGCACTGGGGTCTTTATGAATTTAATGCATCCACTCACTAATCATCAATGCCTGGGGATGTGCTTGACACAAGGAAGTGCAAAGGTTGTGTAAGGACATCAGTGGCACAGGTGAGTGGGGTGTGCTGGTGAAACACAGACGTGGCCTCAGAATGTCATAGAAGCATAGAATGGCTGGGGTTGAAAGTGACCTTTAAAGACCATCTAGTTCTAGCTTCCCTGCCATGGGCAGGGACACCTTCCCCTAGACCAGATTGCTCAAAGCCCCATCCAACCTGACTGTGAACACTTCCAGGCCTGGGGCATCCGTGGGTCTCCAGTTTTTAGAGGCAGCATGTGAAACAGTGTCAAACTCTTTGCACAAGTTCAGGTAGATAATATCTGATGCTCTGCAGCATAACCAAGTTTTGCTCATTGCGGGTGGAAAACACTGACTTTCTGCCTGTGTCTCTAAAACTTGCTTTCTCACCCAGCTGCTAGAAATTTGCCTCACATATTTACCAGGCCTGGGTGGTTTTCCAGACTCTGGTCTAAGCAGGAGTCTTACAAGGGAGCACAAAGCTAAGGGGATGAGTTGGATGTCTCTGAAGCAATAGGAGCAGGAAGACTACAGCTTCCACTTCAACTGGGCAAATTCCTGGGTGTGAATTCAGATTTACACTAGCTTTGAGTAAAGGGATTGAACAAGAGCCCTCGAGAGATCCTTCCCTGCCATAATCATTCTAAACCACCATCATACCCTTAGAAAACACAATTACAGAGGCAGCAATTGACTGTGTTTTGGTTACCTCTAAGTTACATGAACATTGTGGTACTTCTCGGCAAGAATCCTGTAGAAACAAGGTCTCAGCACACCTTGTTGACATAACAAGGATTGCCCAGACAACATAGAGAACAGGAGTGGAAACTGGGATTTCTCAGAGAGATCTACTTAGCAGTCCTCGCAGCTGTGATCTCACTGCAACAAGAGTTTCTGGTGGACAAGATGCCATCTGCTTGCAGAGGTGGTGAGGGCCTTTAACATGTAAAGGGCTGCTGAATATCAGAGTCAGTGTTGGCTACTGCAAGCAACAGGGATAGCCCTGTTGGCTGATGTGGCTCTCTGCCTGAGAGTCTGCTCTCTGCAAAATTGCTGCTTTTTACATCAGCATGTCTAAACCACTGCCACTGGCCCACCTTTGAAGCATTTTGCTAGGGAGTCTGTCCCACATGTGCTCATTATAATACTGCCCAAAATCATGATTAGACACATTGACACATACATACTAAAGCTTCATTGAGAACTGGAGCATTAGATGGGCTCAAAAAGCCATGCTCAGACACACTCATGGCACCATGCACCCACTATTGCCAGCTCGAAAGGGTTTTGCAACCAGGCAAATGATTAGACTATCCATCCTTAGAGATGTTCAAATGCCATCTGGACATGTCCTGGGTGACTTGGCTCTGCGTGGCCTTGCTTGAGCAGAGAGCTCAGACCAGATGACCGATAAACTTCCCTTCCAACCTCAGCTGCATGTGGTCCCCAGAAGAGCAGAGCTGTGTGGAGCAGAGGTGCCTACAGAACCCCCCCAGAATCACACCACATTTGGCATCCTGGCACTTATTCAAGGCGTCTGAGTTTCTAGACAGCTCTTAGCCCTTGTCCTCCAACCCCTTTCCTACACAGCACTGGCGGGTGTTGCTTTCCCACACCGCAGCAGGTGCCTGACCCTGTTCCTCAGATGTGTTTCTCATTGCTCAGCTGCTGCTGCTTTTCTTTGGAACACTTAACACAGGCTTTGGCCAGTTTTTGAGGCTGCACACCTAACCTGCTGCCAGTGAATTATTTATAGTCCTGGAGGCTCTGCTTCTGGCCTGTTCCAAAACTCTCAAGGCCCCTGCTGCTATCATGCTTACATCACACATTAATAACCAGAGACACCTGGCATCAGAGGCCAGTTCACACACCAGGCACTCATGAGGAGATGGCAACATGTATAACAGGCCACAACAGGATCTTGGTATGCTGAGCATCCACTGTTTTAGTGTAAAGGCTGGGACTGTTACCAGCAGCAGCAATGTCCTTCCTCATGGAGTGCCAGGTGACAGCAGCAGATGACAAAAAAGCAAATCAGAAATCTCAGAGCAAAAGCTCATCTTGCAACAACACAGCAAAGCTCACTGTGGGACCCTACAGGAAGAGGGCATACTTATTTTGAAACCAAGCCAGTTTCCTCTTACTCACAAGGATATTCAAGACGAGAGCATCTGAGCGGTCTGTTCAGGATTCAAGCACCAAAATGCAAGCAGCCTGTCCAAGGACACTGAATGGTGATGCAGAGTAAAAGGGACACTCACTACTGAGGTCTACTGAGGCTCCTGTGTTGTTACCCCAGGAAATGTGTGCTGCTTTTGAGTCTCGACTTTCGGTACCTGGTGGTAGGAGCTGATGGTGATTGTGGTCTCTTGTGTCTCCATTTTGTTCATCTCTGCTCTTCTTCTGGGACCCATTAAGAAATACTTGCTGCTCTTTGTCTCCTTATCAGGATGCTTTATGTCTCGTCTTCCAAACACTATTTTTAATGGCTTCAGTATATCCTGCTTTAGGCTGTCACATATTTGAGACCATCCATGGTTTTGGAGTGATCTGGAAAGCAGTTGGAACCTGTAGTCAGCTAATGCAGATGCCATCCATGACTGCCCACCCCGTGGCTGCTCCTGCCACTTGTTCCTGCAAGTGCTCCTGCACCCACATACTCTCCATTCACACCAGTCAAAGGTTTTCCTTGAAGAATAAAGAAAACCAGTATAGGATTTCCATAAAGATATAAGAAGTAAGGGCAAAGGAACAGTTGTCCCCTTACGCAAATGTCAGTTTGACACTCAGGATCAACAAAGAGGCTGAAGATTGCTACCACAGTCACCCATGAGGCACAGTACTGTCAAATAAACTTGTTTTCTTCTATTTTTCTTCCTTAAAACAAACAAAGAAAAAATCCCCAAAAAACCAAAATAAAACAAAAAACCAACACAAAATAAAAAGGAAGCAATACAGGATTACTGCTTCAATCCAATAAAGGGAACGGTGTTTCTGTTATATAATCGGATTTCCTGAAAGCATTTTTCACTTAATATCACATGATGCTTTGGTAAGACCTATGTCTTATACAAAAGAAACAAGAGTTTAAAAATGGTCTGGTGACCTTTCAAAAGTAGCTGTTACAAAACCTTTAAGAAGTTTGCAGATGGCAGAAACATGGTGGCATGGCAAATAATGCCTCTCTATTCCAGGAGGCTCTGGACCTAACTAAAACATTACAGTTTGGCGAAATAAACTTTAATAAATTACAGAAACATAATCTGGAGACAAATAATGTCAGATATGAGATCTGCCTTGGAAAGCAGTGTATCTGTGGGTAACACCATGAGCTCTTTGTGCTGCAGTTAATAAGGATAATGCAAATTCCAGCTGTAAGAAAGTGGGTAACAGCATTAGAAACAGACAGCTTTTGCTTCTGTGCACAGCCCCAGTAGGAAAAGCACTCGGTTGCTGCCTGTATTTCCAGAGGAACAAGGACACATGCATATTCAAAGAACTGCAGAAATGAGCAAAGAGCGCTACGAAAATTAATCTTGTGCTGCACATGCAAGAGGGAAAGAGTGTCTCTGAGCCCTGTTCAGAGGTACAGCACAGCAAAAGGGAGAAGGCTGTAACAGTCCCCTCCAGCCTTAGGTCCATAAAGTCTCTGCTGTGCTCCACCCTCACAGTGGGTATGCCTCTGGGGAGGAGGCATTGACAACTCTACAGGAAACTTCTGCGTCTCTATGTTGCAACAAGTCTATAAACCAGGGCTCAGGCTACAGAGCTGGACACTAGCAGGAGTCAGGAAGAATGACCCCTGGCCAACTGCATTTTATATTTTAGATCCTCACAAGTGTTTTGTCAGAGATGAAAGTGCCGAGCAAGTTTGGAAAAGCAGTGAGTTAAAATGACCAGTGTGAGCAGTATGCACAGAGTGGGCAAGCAAAGCTGAGCATACCTGTGAGCCGACATGGAACTGCAGATCTGAAGCCATTCCTTTGCGTGGCTAATTTCACTTTAAAGGGCTGAAATTATTAATTCCTAGTGTTGTCTCAATACTCAGGGCATTTCCTTAGTTTCTGTGTACACAGTATGAGCCCCATCACTTGAGTATGTTGGGGACAACCAGGTGGGTGCCTTGCATCCACCTGCCCAAGCACTGTCTGTCCATCTTTCCTTCTGCAGGTTGTCCAGCCACTGAGCCTATTTTTTCATATCACTTATTTTCCAAGCTACAGATGTGCACAGTCCTGGGATATCAGCCTTGGCTCTGACAAATCCCTTGCTGCCTGTCAATGAGAGAACAGCCCCTCTGCAAGTGTCAGGTGCAAAAGCCCCAATGTGGGGTCAGCAAAAGTGGATGCAGACATCTGGTTTTAGCAAACAAATTCTTCCTGAAATCCAAGCCAAGAGCAATGCAGCTTTTTCTTTGTCCCTGGGAGGGGGGGACAAGACCCTGGACCCCAGATGTTTTCCAGCAGAACATTTATACAAAGCCTTCAGTAATCTGCCAGAAGAGTGCCACGTGGCCAGATAGATGTTAAACAGAGCTGGTCCCTGAGGGGATTGGTGGTGAGACAGGGAATCTTGGCAGCTGAGAGCAACATAGCCCAGGACAGGGAGAAAAGCAGATAAGCCCCCAAAATCCCTGCAAGAGTGCAGTACAGCTACTTGGCTTTCCACAGAAATGCCTGAAACCTGCATATGCTCTTAGTGAAAGAGCCTTCTGACCATAAAGCCAGAGGAAGCCCAGTGGATGGCTCCAAAGGAGAGGAACTTGGCTGGCTCATTTGCAGAGGGGAGTGGGAACAGATGCCCCTCTACTGCCCTGACCCCTCTAGCTGTATTTCATCTTCCCTTGCATCTGCCTCAGAGCTGCCTCCCCAGCCCCACCAGCAGAGCTGATCTTAAGGCAGCACTGTGTCACCTGGGGCAGAGGGAGATGGGCTGAAGTCTCGTCCTAAACAAGCTGGGAGCCAGAGGAACTTGCACAGTTGTCAAATCAACCATCTTCTCCTTATCTCTGTTGTGATTATTTCCTCCCCCTGCTGCATTCCTTGAATAACAATACTTGTTTTGGAAATTCCTCTCCCCAACAGTTTCAGGATGGAAATCTCGCAGGATGCAGGAGCAGTCTGGTGTCAGAAGTTGCACTTGCCCTGGATCTGCGTGACAGGCTGCCCTGCCCATGTGGACCCACGGGGGTGCGTGGGGGAAGCAATGCCCCAGTCTGGCAGCTGCTGAGGATATCGATTTTGTTTTTATTGTCCCATTACTTACAGCCCATCTGTGATTCAGCACCTTGCTGCACAGCAGTAGTGGCACAGCAAAGCAGCTCACTCCTTCCAACCCTGCTGCTCCAACTCCCAACCTCTGCCTTGGCTTCAGGACTGTGCAAACCAAAGGAGAAACCACCTCCTAAGTACTGCAGCTCAGCAGAAGGGATCTGGCAGTAGTGCTGCCAAGCCCTTTGGCATGTTTTGCTCTCTCTGGTGGCCACCATATGGTATTTCATGTTTTGCCCACTAAAATATTCATCTCTGTACTGGTTGAGAGGAGACATGCAATCACAGGTGAGTCTGTGAGCATGGGTGTTTTGGAAAACAGCCAGTGATGAGGGGGGCTCCTGGCCCGTGTTTGAATATGCTGGCAGGAAGAGTAGTCTTTGGGCTGAAAACTGCATTCTGGGAAGTCAAATATCAAGGGAGGGAAAAGGGCTGTGGCATAGTTGTATGCTTTTCAGCCCCAGACAGCTGCTTGGTGTCCTGGTCTCCTCAAGAGACAGTTGCAAACCAAGTACACAGGGAACATCCTGACCCAAGTAGGACTCAATAGGGAAAAGGGGGTTTGGCACTGAACTGAGCAGATGTGCTCTTAACCTTAGCCTGATGCCAGCAATAGCTTGCAGGACTAGAAAGCAGATCAGTGTCACAGCTCAGGGGCTTGTCTGACATGTTTCTGGGGAGCAGAAGACACAGAATGTGCTGATGCACAGGAGAGAGCCATGGTGCAGCACATACAGTACTCATCCCCACCTCTGAGACCCTGGACAGGCTGAAGGAGGGACACCCAGGTCCATCGCTCTCACACGCAATGAGTGCACACCTCATGCCAGCAAAGCGTGCAGATGTCTACAGGCCAGACTGCCTGGAGCCACTGCTGTCAGGACCCCCAAAATCTGCCTGCTACAAAGCTGTACTGCTGCCAGCAGGCTGTGGACTTCTGCTTCAGTCAGAAAGAGGCACTTCATCCACATTGAAAACCCTCAAAGTAAGAGAGCAAGTCCTTTGAACTGCAGACTGGCCCAAACTGGTGAGCAAAAAGAGATGGGAAACAGCCTGCACAGCAGCCAGAAATCCAGGCAGCATGGAGTTGGATCAGAGGCTGAAAACGTTTGGCCATGCTCACACTCTCTCTCACCTGCCCAAACACTGCATTGTGCTGTAGGTCCACACTGTGTATGGAGCAACATCTCTGTGTATCTTACCATGGGCCTACTGTACCTGGCAAAACATCATCCTGAAGATCCTGTATGTCTCTGTTCATACATGTGGTTCTGCAAGGTCCTTGTATATAAAAAGGCAGCGGAGACATCTTGCACTGGAACACAGGACAAAGAATAAGGCTGCTGGGCTAGGGAGCTGCCCTGGCTCCAGGCAAATCTGGGTAGTTTTGGAGGTGAAAACCCCATTACAGGAGTGTCAGTCCTGTGCGTCAATGCATACACACAGACAAGAAGGGCGGCAGGAGGCTGAGGATGGACATGAGCCCTGAGGGATGGACATGGGACAGGTTTTTCCACATTGTGGTTAATTTGAGCTGGTTCCTGCTAGCAATCCTGTGATGCATCCAGAGGAAGCAAATGACCTTTCTCAGAGGAGTTTCATGTTTCAAGCACAGCTTGCTCCCAGCACACCAGTATTTACACAGTGCTTACTGGTCTCAAAATAGAGCACTTAGAGAAATATTGGGGGGCTTTCCCACATCCTTACAGTACCATTTGACACTGGTTGTGTTGTACTGGGGGAGACAGTGAGCTGCTAATTTGAATCTGTTCACACATTCATCAGAAGAATGCCCCATCAGAAGAAAACATATTTTGCTGCACATGTAAGATTGAACCTTATCTTGAATTCCAGAAAAGTTGACAGTGCTCAAATGACTATTGTCTTTTCTCAGTCCAGGGAGGGGGAATTGCCTCTCCATTTCTAATTGGCTTGGTTTTGGCCATCCTGAGCAGAGACACCAAATCTCTTCTTCTCACTGTGTTTGCTCTCAAACTGCAGCTGTAAAGACAAACACAGTTATCTCTGTGCCTAAGGGAGAACCATGCTTCAGCTCTCCTATCAGCCAAGAAGTTTGAGCCAGTGTGTATCTGGACACAGTATTTTGCACATTTGCACAGCCCCAGCCAGAACATGGCAAGAGCACAAGCAGATATGCTTGGAAGAAGCTGAAAGGAGCTTCATACTAAGGAGAGCACTCATCCTTCAGGTGGGCATGGGCAACCGCCATTCTTCAAAAGGGATCCCCACATTTAACTGTGAGAAAAACTGATTTGATCCTCTCTTTGATATATTTCCTGCCCTCAGGGTAGCTCAGACCTTATACACACTACCCTTCCCTGCCCCAGTGTTGTGTTTTCGTATGCCATGCCCAGAACAAACCTCTCAGCGATGGCAGCAGGGAGATGCTGACTCAGGCCTGCAGGCTGCTATGGAAACCATAGTCATCGTGCCTGAAATGCCATCATACTCCCTTTGCAAATCAACCCCTTCAAACCCAGGGTAAAAGTCAGCTGTGGGCCAAACCCCTGACTGGAAGGCACAGCTCCAACCCACTAGCAGCAGCTGAAACTGCAAGGAGAGACTCACCCTGGCACTGCTGCCTGTGGGAGACAGTGAGAAAGCTCTATCCTTGCCACCATCTCTCCTACCAGCCCTCTGTGGGCAGGCACAGCAAGAAAGCAAACAAGGCTGGTCTCAACTTCAAGAAGTGCTTTTTCTGTTTCAGCTCCAACCCCACCACAGACTCCAGTACTGAGTTTCCTTGCTACTTCCCCAAGCAGTCTGAGTCACAGATGCCTCCCCACCCCAAGACTCCTTCCCAATGGGCACACAGTGCTTTGTGGCCTTAAGTCTCACTGCTGTCCCTGTGTGCCCAAGGAACCCCAACATAAAAAGGAGATGGACCTGTTGAACTGACTCCAGAGCAGGCCACCAAGATGATCAGAGGGACACCTCTGCTATCAAGACAGTCTGAGCGAGTTAGGGTGTTTCGCCTGAAGAGCAGAAGGTTCTGAGGTGACCTTGTAGCAGCCTTCCAGTACCTAAAGGGGCTATGAGAGAGCTGGAGAGGGACTTTTACAAGAGCACATAGTGATAGGACAAGGGGAAATGGCTTTAAAATGATAGAGGGCAGGTCCAGATTAGATATTAGGAAGAATTTATTTACTGTGAGGGTGGTGAGGCATTGGAACAGATTGCCCAGAGAGGCTGTGGATGCCCCAGTCCTGGAAGTGTTGAGAGTCAGACTGGATGGAGATCTGAGCAATTGCGTCTAGGGGAAGATGTTCCTGCCTAGGCGGGGCTGCGATGGGGGGAGGGGCGCCAGGACTGATCTTTTAAGTTTGCTTCCAACCCAAACCATTCTATTATTCTGTGATGTCCCAGCATAAGTCGCTCATGCTACTTTAACACTGCAAAGATGCAGGACTAGCAGTCCAATAGAATGACTGTTCTTTGGTGGCTGCTGAAGGTACCAGCCACAGCAAACCTACCAGGAGGGAGGGTCTCATGATTTAGCCTGGTGCCTTCCCCAGAGAGACAAAAGAGGGACAACAGCTATTGTCAGATGACATAACGTTTCACCGTTTGGGGATGTGACCAAGAAAGAGAATTAGTTCACAGCGGCTGCAAAAGTCCAGCCTGCAGGTGGATCATTAACACCCGATTGATTTGGCTGCCTCTGGCAAGGGTCACGTGAATCATCTGAAAATGTGAGGATGCAGGGAGAAAGGTCACATAAACATCACTCCAGGGGTTGAGGCTGTGACAAAGTAACCTGGGCACTTCCCAATACAATTAATCTCAGGTGCAGCCTTTAGGAAAGACTGAACGCATCCCGCCCCTGTCCCCACTGTCGCCGCTTCCCATTGGCTTCTAGAGGTGCTGCGTCCTGCCTGAATACACAGAAGATGGGCAGAGGCGACTCTGGGTGAAGCCTCACACGCGTTTTTCTGCTCCATTTCCAGGATGACGGTAGGAGGAAAGCGGTCTGGCCCCAGGAGAGTCTGGCCCTTCACTTTGGGGTGTCTCCCGTTGGTGTGACCCAAGCTGAGCCATCCCCGAGCAGCACTCTCCACCCCTGTACCCCACCACAGGTCCAGCTCATGTACCAGACCCACCTGGGGACAGAGACCCAACCCAGCCCCTCCACCCGTCCTCCAGACCTGCTTAGCTACCATGTAATGTCTCTCTGCACCAGCATTTCTTCCTGCCACATCTCCTGAGTTCCAGCCGTGCCCATGGGCAAACCGCTCTATCCCAGCTCACCAGAGCTTCATTCCCCTCGGGAAGCTGACTGCTTCCGGGTCTATGCCTCCTTAGGTCTCGGTCCTAGGAATCCTGACCCAGGGATGCCAAAGCCGTTGGACATGTTGAGGGTAATTAATTACTCATGCTGATTATGCATTCCTAGTTGACTAATATCCCCCAAACCAAACACCCATCTGTCTTCTCATGCAAACACAGAAATTATTTTCAGACCTAGTAATAAAAGTTACTGATTTGCATTTGAGAGAACAAGAGGAAGACTGAAGAAGAGAAAAGGGGAGATGGTTCTTTTATAAGCAAATCTTTCTGTCATAAAATGCCTGGTTAGCTCTTGAGTCCTCTTGTATCTGTGTGCAGAGAGGAGACAGATGTTGTTGATGCTCTGCTGTATTAGCTTTTGGTCCAAAATTTGTGCCTGGACCTGATTAAAATGAAATCTTATAGCTTCTCTAAAGTATTCCATCTATGGTAATGTGAACACACTAGACAAAAGAGTCCAAAGAAGAAAAATCTTCACCATTCTGGCATTTTTGGGCTCAGAATAATCACCCACAGAAAAAACTTCAGACCAAGGCTCTTATTATAATACCAAAGAACCCTATCTTCCATCCCCTCACTGGGCTTGCTTGTAAGTGAGAATAAACACAAAAACCGGGACAAAGGGATAAATTTAATTCTTATGTTTGGGGGATTTTTGTTGGAAAAATAAAGCATTACGGAGTTCCTTTGTTAGCAAAGAAACTGCTGCTTCTTTTGTGAGCAGCTTCCATGTGGTCGTTGGTTGCACATGAGTAAGTGATTATCCTGTTTCAGCAACATCCAGGAAACTCTGAAAAAGCCCAAGACATAATGCCATTGCAATGTCTTAACAAATCAAATTTCTAACCCCTGCCGTCAGAGTTACAGTATTTCTGGGACTACAACAGAAAATAAGGGCAGAGCTATAAAGATCCCCCTTTAGGGGAAATAAGCAACTTCTGCTAGTGTTTAATGCCGTGGCTGCTGCTGCACCAACAGCTCAGGGCAGAGACTGTTCCAGCCATTTCAGCAAGCCCTGCTTCATGCAACATGAGATGGTACGATAGTAAAAAACCCACCCAGCAGGAACCACAGTGGTGTTGGAAAGAACAACACTGGAAACATGTTGTGGCCAAGGACCCCAGGCCTTCAGAGAAAATGCCACTTAGCAGCAGCAAAACGTAAGAACAAGCTGAGGGACAGTAGAGAGTGCCAAAAAAGTGCCATTTTGACTGAGAAAAGAACAGGCTGTGTTGCAAGACTCAACCTAACCTTTACCTCACCAGCACACTGGAAGTGATGGCCTAGGGAGGAAGCAGAAAGGACGGTGCTGTTGGTACCCTGCACCCTGGCACAGCTCTCACAGCTGCCCCATCCAGGCAATGAGTTATTTAGGCCATGCCAGCAGGCTGTGTATTGCTCATTCCAGTGCCTAACATACAGCAAGACATCTTGCCTGCTGTTTTCTGCTAGCATGCCTGCCTTCAGTCTCCCTGCTTAAACACTTGGGTTTCTACCAGTCTGACTACCTGTAACCTCAGCAGTTTTGCAGAGAGCTGCAAAAGAATCTCTCTTGAACATTGCCAGCATCATTATCCATTTCTCCTTACAGTAATGCATCATCTTGAAAAGCTTTTTGGAGTCACAGCTATACAAGAGTCTCCAACACCCCTCCACCGGGCTAGCTGTGGTCCTCCTCGTACAGCTTAGTAAGCAGTTTGCATTATACACAATGAGAATTACTTTTGGCCCATGTTCAAGCTCTTTTCACAGTTACCTCCAAGTCCTATCCACCAGTCACTTTTCAGCCTGGACCAATGCTCAGGATTATTCCTCCCTCATCTCTATGTACCAGATGCCGCTGACACTTCTGCTTGCTGAGCTTTGTGAAAGTCCTGGTGGTCCAGTCCTCCTATTTAGAGACATCCCTCTGGACTGAGGCTCTGCCTTTCACCGTGTCAGCCTCTCCCTCATAATGATTATTTCCAGCACTGTAAAAAACAGAAAAAGAATATATAAGTATATATCTGCATATATATGTATGTGTGGTGAGAGAGAGAGACACATGTAACATTCCTGTCTTCTAGAACTTAATCTTTTGTCTGCAGACATGTGCTGTTGCACTTCTGGTTTTTTATGTTCCCTGGCAAAGAAACACTTCCACTAAAACCAATAAATATAAAAATACTCAACGAACAAAAAGAGTACAAAACAGGAGCCAAAGTTTTCTTGAGGTTCATACTTGTAGATGCCAGTAACCATCTGGGACCTTTACTGGATCCTCTGCCAACTCCATGGCCTCTGTGTGTTGGAGTGGTGCTGTGACCTGGCCAACAAGCACAAAAAGCCCCAGGTGATCAAAGGAGTGATACTGGGTGGCAACAACCAGCCCTTTTGGTAAAGCTCTTCTGAGGTGGTAGTTAATGAAAAAGGCTCTGTACAACCTTCCCACCCCAACAGTACTCCAGCTATGGCAAATTTGTTCTCAATAAATTCTTGTTTAGAGGAAAACAAACAAAACCTAAGTACACCTGCCATTACAGGAGAATCCTGTGAAAATTCATGTTGGAAGGGAACCTCTGGAGGTGCCCAGCTCCAAAGGCCTGCTCATAGCAAGGGCTTGCACAGCCAAGCTGGGAAGTCTCAAAGGTCTCCAGTAGGTCTCCTTTCCTTGTAGTGCAAACATCAGACTCACAGCCAACACTCATTGCGTGGTACGCCTCCTCAGACACCCTCAACATAGGCAGGCGTTGTGCGTGTGCTTATTGCCACTGTTGCAAGCACAGGAATCCACCACCCACGCTGCCACAACTTGGACAGGCAAAGGTACAGTGCACCAGAGAGCGAGAAGGTCTCCACCCCTGGGGAGTGGTTCCTGGACATGGCTGCAGAAAGCCACAGCTGTCCTGACCTCCTTCTGGAGAGAGACCTGCCGTATGCCAGGGCAGGAGACCTTCAGAAGGCCCTGCTGGTGTTTGTGCTGCTGGGGCCCATGCGACCTTACATGTCACCCTAGGCTCAGCTGCAGCCCCCGGCCATTCTGTGCAGGTGAGAGAAGGAGGAGTTGTGTGCACACAGAGACGCACCGGGGGCTGCAGCGGGTGTTCACCTCCACTACCCCAGGGACATTTCCAGCCCCTGTCACCTCTGAGATGAGCTGCTTCAGACTACTCATCCCTGGTTTGAATAGAGGGGTGTGAACTGGAGACCCCCAGAGGTTCCACTACCACCCGCACTGTTGGGGGACTGAAACCAGTCAGGTGAGACAAATTGGTCATAAAAGCAGTGGTGAAGGTGCTTTACTAAGTTACTCAATGAAGCGTAAAACATGGGCTGTGGCACACAATTGAAATTCAATCACTAGGTATTGCCTACAGCTTCTCACATTGCGCAGATAAAAGAAAATCCTACCTAGGTGCAAATGCCTGCAAAGTTTGTCTTTGTTCTGAGATGGGTGCAAACTGACCCACCCTGGCAGCTGTGTGTTCCCACCTTGGCTTAGAAGGTATTCTGCAAGCAACTGCTTTGTTTTTTCTGCAAATAGCTGGCTTTCCTCCCTTTTCCAGGAGGAATGGGGCTTCTACCAGTCGGCATGGGGTTCTGACTGTGAAAACAGTAAGAGGAGGATACCAGCAGATATTTCCAAGACTCTCAGACTTTGACTTCAGCCCCTTGTGAGGTTCCCAGTGACAGGGACAGGATACTCAGGGATCTCGTCCAGCCACCCTACTGCATGATGATATTACAGGTATTGAATAAAAACCAAACAAACCACTTGTAGTTGAAGGGTTGTGCTTGTCAGCCAATTGTACTTTGTCCACTCTGAGGTTTGTTATGGCCAGGCTACACACAAAGCAGCAGGAGGACACCAGCTCCCGTGCTGCCTCCACAGCCAAGCAGCAATACAGGGTGCTGGAGTGTCTCTGTCCTGGTAGCAGTCCCTCCTGTCAGTCCATCCTGGAAAAAACGCCTGGTGAGTTCCCCCCGGCCAGGCTTCTACGCAGATGAGTGAGAAGAGCTGTGGCTGTTGTGCGCTCCCTTAATCTGGGAGAAAGCACCCTCTCCAGCTGGACACTGCCCATCCTAAGGGACAGCAGCTGGTCTCCTGCACTGAACCCCGCAAGAAACACCCAGAGGTAGCGACGTGGCCAAATGAAGGACAAGCAGCTTGGACATTTTGAGGCACCAAGACTGCTTTTGTTTGGAGTACCAGGGAGGAATGGCCTGAAGGGAGAGTTCTTGCTCCAGCAAGAACAAGAAATTCCAGCTACCTGGATGCTTTCTTGCCATGGTGCACAGGGCAGTGTGGTGGCCAGTGTGTGCTATCAAACCCCAGCCCTCCAAATCTGAAAACTGGGCGCAGATTTGGCCTCGTCATGCTGTCAGCGTTTGGTTTTCTCCAGAGCCAAGCCCCGTCACAGGCAAAGGCACTTCATACTGGTGACAGAGCAGCAAGACCACTGCTCCTGGAGAGCAGACTGAGTGTCTTGCTGGTGCTGATGATCTCAAGGCAGGGACTGGGACTGGGGCTAACCCTGAAGAAAGGCTGCCGCCTGCCAAGCCACAAACACCATTTCCTGTCCCTTCCTTACTTCTACTGCTCATTTTATTGCCTCTTGCCTCATTTGTAAAAGCATCCAAGGGCCCTGCCCAAGATTACAGCTTGGAAGTGTAACACAGCCTGCAAGTTAAATATACTCAATCCTATCAAACGTCACCAGGGAGTGTCGTTACTCCTGATTAGTCTACAGTTACACAGAAATTAGTCTTGTCACAGTTCTCCCTTGTCTACAGTCCTTAAAAATGAAAGATAAATGTATTGAATCAATTTTTGCCTGTGAATAACAGCTTTTCAGCCTAATTTTTAATTTCATTTCTAACTTTGAAGCAGTTTTGACATGACTCACGCATTAAAATCACTCAAATGGCTTGGAAAATCCAGCTTCTAAAATAAGTCTGTAAAGTGGCCTCCCCCTCCAAGATGATACAGCCGAAGTACACCATGCCACATTTTGCTTTCACGAGGCCTCCTCTGCTCTGTAGGCACCCAAATCCATGCCTGTCCTTGCATCACATGCTAGTTTAGGACTTCAGAACCATGCAGATTAGAACCACAGCAGCCACCTCTGTGAAAACTTTGCAGGGGTGCTTGTGGCTTTATTGGTTTAATGCATCTGGTGCCCCTGGATAGCTGCATATGTGGCTTCTGCAGACATTTTCTGCTAATTGCATGTGGAAACACTACCTGGAAGCTGTCCTCTCTGGGAACCCCAGCAACTGCCTGCCATCTGCAAGCTGTGCTGGATCTCCCTTTGCCCCTCACTGCAAACAGCAGAAAACCAACCCACAGAAAGCAGTACCTGCCCAGCCTCAGGTCAGCGAGCTGCTCCTCGCAGCCTGGGCAAGGTGCCAGTGCCTCCAAGATGTCCAAGCCAGGAGTCAGGTGGGCAGATGAACTCAGATGAAGCCAGTGGGCAGTCTGAGCATGGGCCCTTTACGTGCTGCTGCAGACGCCCAAGTAGGCACATGTGAGGATCATGAGGCAAGCTGGAGACTTCCTATTACCAGCTGTTTACCCAAACCCGAGCTCAGGCCCTGCTGCGGCTGTATTTGGTCCTCTTCCCTGCAGCTGTGGGGGAGGCTTGGTATGAAACAGGATATGAAACCTCCAGCCTAAGGACTGCAGGTGGGCACTAAATGTATGTGTAGGAAATCTCTGACCACACTTGGGCTATCCTTTCACCTCTCAAAAGGAGAAGAATGACTCCAGCTCTAAATACACTCTCTACCAGTCACCTTTTCCAGCAAGGCCACCTTCCAGGGAAATAGTAGTTCCTACTGCTCTTTCTGGATCCCTGGCCAAGAGAGGAGGAAACCCTGGGCAGTTCTCAGGACCCTTGCCAACCCACTGCACACACATCTGGTGGAAAGGGGATTTCAACCCATACCAAGGAGAGATAAGAAAAAGCCCATAACTAATACCAGCTGGTTGCTGTGTTCCGGGAGGAAGGCCTGTCACCTGATGAGATCTCAGGAGGCTGGAGGAATGGGCCAGAAGCAACCTTGTCAATTTCCACACAGGAGAGATGATTCTTCCTCACCACTTAGTGTTGCTGAAGACTCATCTCACTACTGCATCCTGCAGTTTGGGCCTACCCAATACAAGGAAAACACTGACAAATTGGAGAGAATCTGGCAGTGACCACTGGAGTGCTGATGAGGCTGCAGCACAGGGTGTATGAAGAGACATTGAGGCAACTGGGCTTCTCCACCCTGGAGAAGAGACAGCTGGGGACTTCTCACAGGGGTTGTCCACTTCCTGAATGGTGGTCACGGAAAAACCAGACACATACTCTTCCAGAGGCAGACAAGGACAGGACATGGGGGGACAGATAACATGCTGCAGGATGGGACATTCCAACTGGGCATGAAAAAATTCCTCCATTGAGGGTGGTATGACTTGGAGATCAGGTCTCTGTCCTTGGAGGTATGCAGAACACAACATGGCCGAACACAACCTGATCTAGCTTTGGACTGGGGAGTTGAACTGCAGACCTCCAGAGACACCTTCCTACCAAGACCTCCTGGAAATTTGGTATTACCAGGAATACAGCTGCCTTCTTTTGGAGTGTTGGGCCTCCCCCTGCTCTGAAACATCCCTAGTGCCTAGGACAGATCTGAGACACTATGTGCCTCTCCCTCACCATCCCTGGGCTGCTTTCCTCCTTGTGCAACATTAACATGGAAGTGAGGATTTTCAGTGTGGTTTCTTCACAGCCTGGCAAAGGCTGGAAGCTGTGTGTCCTAGCAGGCTGGCCTGGAAGAAAGGTCTCAAAACCCAGAGCTGAGCTGGAGCAGGCACCACTGTACTGCATAGTACTGTGCACTTCCAGCTGGCCCAGGACATAACACAATGCTGCAACTCAGAGCCCTCTTAGATGCTTTTGGAGATCTTCTCTGCTACCTCTTTGAGAAGTATTTCTGTCTATGCATCTACAGTTTTACTGATGCAGAGCAGTGACAGAGCAGCCAGAGGAATGAGACAAGGGTGGAAAATGACTGCAGGCATGTATTAAAGTATTCAGCTTGTCCAGCTGAAAGAGATTTTTGCCAAACAATTTTATAAGGAATGAGGCATTTTACAGGAAAAGCAGGGCCTCTCATTTCCTTTCCCTTCTCCTATATGAACTTCAAAGGAAAGAGGGGTCAAAACAGAGGCCAGGCAAACTGGAACTGAGTTCCTGAGCCCTACGGCCTAATTAGTCCAAGATACATTTCACTGGGTATCTTTCAGAGCCTGGCCTAAATTACCAATATTCCCTGCTGTGCTGCTGAGGGTCGGATAAAGCCCCAGTGTGGTCCACAGTTTGCAGGGCCCCAGCATCACCAGAGCTCTTGGGGGGAGGGGGAAATGTCTCAGTCTAAGCCCCACTGATGACAAAGCTCTCCCAGCCCCCTCCAGGCTTTCTGTGGCCACAACTAAAATCCCCTCTCCAGGACAGGGAATGTCTCCACAACTAAACCCCCCTCTCTCCAATGTCCCTACCTCTCTGGTGCTTGTCCCAGAGCTGCTGGTGACTGCAGCTGGTGACTGCAGCTAGCCCCAGAGCTAAGTGGCTGCTGCCCCTCCTTGGGTCAGCTGAGGCTATCAAAGACCCTTCAGCCATTTGGAATTACCCTTCCAGCAGTTACAGGCTGATGTTAAACCTCCCTCCTGCCTCACCTCATCCAGGCAAGCCAAGCCCGGCTCCTGCCAGCAGACCACGTGCTCTGCGCCTTTTCCTGCCTTGCAGCTGTTTGCTGGTCGCCCTCCAGTTTGTCCATATCCTTCCCTAATGGATACCTAGAAGAAGGGATAACAATGTCCCTTTATCTGTGTATCCTCACATGGCCCAGCACGTGGTCTGCTTCACCAGTAATGGCAAACAAAGCTTGGTTTTGCACAGGTTTAACAACTCTCTGGAACCACACATCAGTCTCAATTCACAGATCTCTCCCTGCAAGACACACTGGTCTTGGGGTGGGGTTTTTCTTTAGGGACCCACAAAAAGTATTCTCAAGAACAGAGAAACAGAAACCACGCAGGCTGTTTCCCCTGCACAGCCTGTCTCAAGAGGCTGGCCTCAGAGGAGTGCATCTTATTTTGAGACTACAGTAAATGCACTTCGATGGAAGGACTAATTTCCGGCCTTGTGGTCTGAAAGCTGAGAAAAGCCAAACTTCACTGTAGATCACTAGAGTAATTCAGAGAGCACGGAAAGGATATCATTGTCACTGTAAGCTCAGGTGGCTTCCTGGTGCCATAGCACAGCTCTGGTGCATAGGAAACACACCTTGCAGCTTGTGAGGCAGCAGACAGTTGCACATGAAGTCAGATGTCTGACTGGCGGGGAGTGTGACGTCCTCATGGATGTGGGGTGGGCTGTGATTCTGCACCCCATATGCTCCACGGATCCTGCTCCACACCACTGCAGACTGGTGACCTGGTCAGCATAAGGCACACCTCACTCCTGGCTGGGTGCTCAAGCTGCTCTCCCAGAGAAGCAAGAGCAGGATGCATGCAGGAGGGGAAAAAAGGAACCTGACTACTTCTGAATCAGGAGGAATCAAAAAAATATTTTATTAAATTTTCTGCCAGAAAGAAAGGTAAACATGTTGCCTTAAAAATTTTGATTCCAAGGTGCTTGCTCAGCTTCCATTAAAATAATGGGCCTGGGACCAATGGAGGACTGGGTTCAGCTACAGTGTACTGCAGATATCTGTGCTGCCTAACTGCATCAAGACTATTTATTTCCCTTTGCATCCACTTCCCTATGGAGCCAAAATATAAAATAGAAACCTTTCCTTGCCCTATGTAATGCACTGCCAGAGCTGGCATCCTGTGAATGTTGGCTGGAAGGATCTCTGGAGGTCTCCAGACACTGGAGTGCTGCCAGCACCAGATCAGATTGGCAGTAGCTGTGTCTAGCCACAAAGTCAAAGTCTGATTCTTGTGTGCTTGCATAGCACTTGGAACACTGGGACCCTTTTCTCCGATGGAGTTCATGGAGACCCCAAGAAGGTTTACCTGGGGTGTCCACCTCCCTCTGCATCTATCAGGGAAGGAGGGCCAGAAGGAGGGCCTATATAAACCAGCATGCGTCCAGTCTATTAGCACGTTCCTGTGCTGAATTCACCTCTCAGAAAAATGCCATCCTGAAGACTGGGGCAGTTCAGGACCAGGTAGCCTGCCAGCTGGGTTTTTCCTGCTCGAGGCCATTAACACTGGAGGGAGAATAGCAAGAGAGCACCAGTTGAGTTTACAGAGGAATTGAGCCAGATTTCTACGTGCTGCCAGCACAAAAATAGCTGCCATCTTTAGATTTTAAGGCTTTTCTTTGTTAGAGTCTGGATCAGACTTGTTTTTTAAACAATCTTCTAATGACATAAATATACCTGTCATTGAAAACGAATATGCCTGGAACAATTAAACAATACTTCCCTGAAGTAATCCCTGCACCTCTGTAAAAGCAGTTAAAAAATTAGTTGGGCTCACAGAGAGGAAACAACAGAATGCAGAATGTTAGCCGTGTGCCTCACTCACTGTTTTTTCAACTTCATGCTATTGGATTACTTTCTTAAGTACTCTGGGGACAGAGACAGCAAAGAACAGCTTTCCTTGGCAAAGGGAGGCCATTTCTCACACACGGCTCTATTTTCCATGGCTCATCTAGCAAAGTGCACACGCCTGAAAAAACAGCAAGGAAAAGTCCATCCAAGAGGGGCCGAATACCATGGATTCCGCATCACCGCATACTGTCAGTCTAACATTGGTATCAGGCTGGGTGGTATCGCTGGATCAGTGGATGCAGGTGGGAAGTGCTGCATGCCAGAAAGGCATGAGCAGCATGATCTCGGTGCTGCCCAGGGAACAAGGAACCGCTCTTCCTGACAAGGCCAGCTAACCTTATCTGCAGTCAGGAGGGTCACAGTCAGTTTTACTCATCTCGTAGCACTAACCAGGGCTACAAGACTTTTGGCCTCAGTCAGAGTCCAAGCAGGATGGATAGACTGCCAGAGCCACCTTAAGTGCATTTAAAGGAGAGCTGTCTTCTCATGCTCATCCAGGCACCACTGGAGGGCTCTGCCCAGTAGAGCAGCATTTTTCCAATTCTTAGTCCATGATTACAGCTTTTTAGGGTGTGCAAACTGCAAATAACACCCAGGACTTGCACCTGCAAACCTGTACGTGCAAAGAAACAGATGGCCAAGGAACAGTTGTGTGTCCTTGCCAGAATGCCTGACTTGCAGCCCAACATGTCTGTGTCACCACAGGGAATCTTCTGAGATCCCTATGTATTAAAGACAGGGGGTGGAATCACAGAATCAACTAGGTTGGAAAAAACCTCTGAGATCATTGACTCCAGCCTATGACCGAACACCACCTTGTCCACCAGACCACGGCACTAAGAGCCACATCCAGTCTTTCCTTAAACACCTCCAGGCATGGTGACTCCACCACCTCCCTGGGCAGCCCATTCCAATGCCTAATCACCCTTTCTGTACAGAAATTTTCCTAATGTCGGACCTGAACCTCCCCTGGTGCAGCTTGAGGCTCCATGTCCTCTCATTCTGTCACTGGTTGCCTGGGAGGAGAGGC
>VWZW01004957.1:51789-73817 GCA_013397115.1 Edolisoma coerulescens
CCGTCCCCCCCAGCGTGATCCGGCTCATCATGCAGTACTTGAAGGAGAACAGCCTCCACCGGGCGCTCGCCACCCTTCAGGAGGAGACCACCGTGTCCCTCAACACCGTGGACAGCATTGAGAGCTTCGTGGCAGACATCAACAGCGGGCACTGGGACACGGTGCTGCAGGCCATACAGTCTCTGAAGCTGCCCGACAAGACCCTCATTGATCTCTATGAGCAGGTGGGCGAGCGCGGGGTTCCTGCGGGCTCTTCTGGTCCTTGTGGAAGCCTCTGTGTGGTGTTTTCCACTAACCCATTCCTGATGCAGGCATTTGTCTCTTGGTGCAGGTTGTGCTGGAGTTGATCGAGCTCCGAGAACTGGGTGCTGCCAGGTCTCTGCTGAGACAAACAGATCCCATGATCATGCTGAAACAAACTCAGCCAGAGCGCTACATCCACCTTGAAAATCTTCTGGCCAGATCTTACTTTGATCCTCGTGAGGTACATAATGTCCTTCTATAGAGACCTCTCCTGCATATGACGCTCGGCATCATTGCAAGCTGCTGATGGTTCACGGCATTGTTTTTTTTTCTTGTCTCTGAGAGTGACAGTGTGTAGTTTTACAGTCTGATGATTTTACACCTTCTATGAAGGGTTTGGGAAGTAGTGCATGACAATTTATTGCGAGGCAGCAGAGCAGTGGTTTTGAAGTGTGCTGCAGTTGGGAGTTTGGGGATTTGTACCTGTGTCCTGCCACAGGATGACACCTGTAGCTTGCTTTTTCAGTGTTATGTAGGCAGCAGAAGAAAACACGAGTTGTGTGAACAGAAATACTGCAATCTAATAACGCTAATAACAAGGCATTATTTCTGACTGGTTACATCAGCCTGACAGTTTTGGTGAGAGCATGTTAGGTTAATGGTTAACTTAGTTAAGGGACTGATTTTAGAGATCTCTTCCAACCCCGATGATTTTTTGCTTTTAAGGTTGGTGTTAAAGAGAAGAACTCTTTTGGAGGCCTAATAGAAAATTGTTATGGAAGAGGTTTTAATTTCAGAACAATTGAGGTGTTTTTGGGAAAAGAAAAATAATTATTTAGAACAATAATCTCATAAAAATAACTTCTCTAGGCATACCCCGATGGGAGTAGCAAAGAGAAACGGAGAGCTGCTATCGCACAAGCTTTGGCTGGAGAAGTCAGTGTGGTACCTCCATCTCGTCTTATGGCATTGTTGGGGCAGGTGAGTCTTGAAAGGTATTTTAGGAGCTCCGTCTTTATGTTGTTGATGCATGAAACTAGTTGTGATGTAGTTGAGTCTCCAGCTCTATAAAAGTGAAGTGTAAATGTGGTGTAGTTAAAAAAATTTTTCCCATGTGGGAAGGATTTAGCAGTTGTAGGAAAAGGCATCACTGTAGCAGTAGATTTTTTCCAGTAGAATAAATACATAGCACATAGTGTGCACTTTGAGAATAACATTCTGTAACACAATGTTTTCTGTTGTGTTTTCAGCCCTTTCTGATTCTCAGAATGTATTCATTAGTAGTCTGCGCAGACAGCGTTTCATATGTCGTAGATGTGAGTTAACTGATAGCTAATGGTGTGGCTTTCAACTCCTCTAAAGGCACTGAAGTGGCAGCAGCACCAGGGCCTGCTTCCTCCCGGTATGACAATTGACTTGTTCAGAGGCAAAGCAGCTGTGAAAGACGTAGAAGAAGAGAAGTTCCCCACGCAGCTGAGCAGGCATATTAAGGTAATGTTTGCTTTTGTGTTTCTGCTGCTTGTCCTTCCGTGTTTTACCTTGGGAGATAAGGGGAAATCTTCTGATCGCATCTTTTCTCTTTGTTTTAAGTCATTCCCCTCCTCCCTCGCACCCCCTCCCCCACACACACCTGTGTTTTTTCCTCCATTTTCCGTGCTTTATCTTATCAGAAGACTTTTCTTCGTGGGAATCTGAGATGAGGTCTTTTAACAAGATTGGGTGCTTACGGTATTTGTGATTAAGATAACTGCATAATGTCTTTGACTCCACAGTTCAGAATCAATCGATTTACAGGAATTTGCATAGTTCTCTCCTTTATTCCTGCAAGGAAATACCTGTGTCCTAAAATGTTTTTCAGAAGTCATGAGCTGGAAATTCTGAAATCAATTAGTGGTGTTTACTAACAGCTTGCTAAAAACGCTTTATTAGGACTCGTTTTGTTTGTCATTGCTGATCTTGTATTTTTGTTTGGGCTCCTGAAGATTTTTTTTCTGTACTTGGTTGTCATGGCCACCTGTATTTAAAAATTTAGAAATTACAAAATTGGATATTAGAAAAAATACCAAATGCTCTCTAAAAATTACACTGGGGAGACATCACTCCAAATGAAGCAACTTCAGAAATTCATAAATTTTTGAAGTCTGCTTGGGATATATGTTAGGTATTGGAAAAGTCCTTAAGAGACAATTCACTGCAAAAACAAAAATACAGACAACCATCTCAGCTCCTGCTGCACTATGGAGTGTCTGTTGTAAGTTTCATGGGTGTTAGCAGACCAAAAGAAGGGTTTTTTTTTGTTCTGCCTTTTTAAAAAAATGCTACTCTGTATGTATTGACAGATTTTTTTTGTACCTACGCATTAAATTTGTGAACACATACCTCTAGAAGATACTGTATTTTTACCATCATAATAATACAGTTTTGTTTTGATGAGTTGTGTATTTTTAATTGCATATTAAACTTTCCTTGTATTCTTCTTTAAAACAGTTCGGGCAGAAGTCACATGTGGAGTGTGCTCGGTTTTCTCCAGATGGACAGTATCTGGTTACTGGCTCTGTTGATGGCTTCATTGAAGTATGGAACTTCACTACTGGAAAGATTAGGAAGGTGAGTTACTCCTTATTTCACACAGAGCAACTTTGGCTTGCCAGAGCACCTGGATTTATTCTTTGATATTGCTAGGCTCACAGTCCCTAAGAAATTGAAACAGAGAAGGTTGTCTGTTTAGGTGATTCAGATATCAGTCTGGAATATTTATGTGGGTTTAGTTGTTTGGTTTGTCATAGATTTCCCTCTGTGATAACTTCTGTACCTTCCTGCATTGTTATTGTTGCTTTTAAAATGGTGACAGTGGCAGTACCTTGTATTATAAGGCTGTGAAGTCTGATTTACAATAGTTTGTAAAATATAACTGATATTAAAAATGTTAATACTTTTGCACTTTGCCTTAAAGTAAATTTCATTGATTTACCTATGTTGACTGATGAATCGGCTTTTGTTTAGGATCTGAAGTATCAGGCACAAGATAACTTCATGATGATGGATGATGCAGTGCTGTGCATGTGCTTCAGTAGAGATACAGAAATGCTAGCAACTGGAGCACAAGACGGAAAGATCAAGGTACAAATATTTTTGTATGGTGTGTTGGGAGGGGTGGTGACCAAAAAAGATTAGTTTGCAATAGCAGTAATGTTCCCATTCCATAAAAACCCAAAGGAAGTTTAACATGGCTCAGAAACAAGTGTGTATTGGCTCTGATATTTAAGCTCATGTGATCTCATAACAAAGTAATCACTTACTTGCTGTTGCCTTTTCAGGTGTGGAAAATCCAGAGTGGTCAGTGTCTGAGAAGATTTGAACGAGCACACAGTAAAGGTGTTACGTGCCTCAGTTTCTCTAAAGACAGCAGCCAAATTCTTAGTGCTTCTTTTGATCAGACAATCAGGTAAATAAAGTGAGAATGTGTGAGCTACAGTGTGGGAGAAAAGAAAACAGATTTTTCACATAAAGCAATTTAACCACAAAATAGTGTAATCTAGAAGGTACATGTAGAGGTCTCTAGTCCGCTGTGCTTCTTGAAGCACAGCCAGCCTTTCAGTTTGGACAGCCTCTTCAGGGTCTTGTCCAGCTGAGTTTTCAAAATGTCCAGAGTTCAAGATCCCACTGCTTCTCTTGGGGAAAATCCTGTTTGGATATAGGAAAAGATATTTTGGGTTGGTTTGATATTACTTTTTTTGTTTGGTTCTTTTTGGTGTTTTTTGGATTTTTTTTTTGTTTAGTTGGAGTTTTTTTGGTGTCTTTTTGGTGGGGTGGGGTTTTTTAATGCTTTACCTTTTGTACTTCAGCTGTACACCTTTTGAGGAGTGTGACTCCATTTATTCTGTAAAGACATGTTGGGTAGTGATGTTAACCCCATAGTTAAAATTTTTTAGGTATGTTTAGGTGTTATCATTTTTTAGGTGAAGATCCCTCCTCTCTTTTATTTTCTTTTTCCTCTTCTTTTTTTTTTTTAAAGTATCATTGCAGGATAGGTTAGAAGTACGAATAAATATGCTCAGAAAAATACTCAAACACTGTTCTAATTTTAACAGGCAACAGGAACTTCATCAAACCCTTTTTCCTGCAGCTCTTAGCATCTGGGAAGTGTTGATTATTGTTTGTGTAATGCAATAATTCTGATCCTGCTGATCCTGCACCTACTTGGTTACTGAGTGGAATTTGCTCACTCATTTGCGCCTATGTTGTCTGACAGGATTCATGGTTTAAAATCTGGGAAAACCCTAAAGGAATTCCGTGGTCATTCTTCCTTTGTCAATGAAGCTACTTTTACCCAGGATGGCCACTATATTATCAGTGCATCCTCTGATGGCACAGTGAAGGTAAGATGGCATTTACCTTTTGTAAGAGCTCCTTCAGACTCTGGCTACCTTATAGCTCATTTGTTACAATTGTTGCGGTTATTGGAGAAGGACTTGGGGTTATCTGCTGTAATGGGCCTGCTTGTGACTTTGCTGTAGATTTCTGTGAGAAGTGATGAGATTTCTTACTCTGCTTACAGTGTCTTGCAGAGCTTGTCTCTGCTGCATTCGTGAAGTGGGGACATAAGTGCAGCGCTTACTGCCTGTTCTGCTTTATTCTAGACATAGAATTGATTGTGACACCTCTTCTCCTAGGATGTGGGAACTCCCTTACCTGAAATAATTGCTTGTCAGCTCTTTATTTTTTATTTTTTAAAGCTAGTTGGTTTTATTTTATTTTTTATACTAGGTTTGGAATGTGAAGACTACAGAGTGCTCCAACACCTTCAAGTCTCTTGGTAGCACAGCTGGGACAGACATTACTGTGAACAGTGTCATTCTGCTGCCTAAAAACCCAGAACACTTTGTTGTTTGCAACAGATCGAACACAGTCGTCATCATGAATATGCAAGGCCAAGTATGTGATCTTACTGGTATCCTTTCAAGTCTCTCTGTCATTTCAAGAATGCAGAAAACCTAGTTAATAACCTAGCCCTAACTGAGCAGGGTTAAACCTGATTTCTCTGTTTTGCTTTCACGACAAACTATTCTGAACTTAAGTTTATAGAACACAGAAAGCACTTGCAGCTATGGAGAGATCTGTGTTCTAAACAAACCTAGTATTTGAATATTTTTGCCCTAAACCTGGTATTGATGTGCTGCTGTTCAATCCTGACAAATGTTTTTGGGGGTCTGTCTTTACAGATTGTAAGAAGTTTTAGCTCTGGTAAGAGAGAAGGTGGTGACTTTGTCTGCTGTGCACTTTCACCTCGTGGTGAATGGATCTACTGTGTTGGTGAAGATTTTGTGCTGTACTGCTTCAGCACAGTGACGGGCAAGCTGGAGAGAACTCTGACTGTAAGTTTTTAACTCTTGAGCTTTTCCAGACTTTTATACACAGGGATGATATAAATGTTTATTACGAAGTCCATAATGAGGAATCTCAGACCAAGGAATCTTGCATCTCTAGCAGACATGATTGGTAACAAATGAATTTCAGGACATTTGACCATAGAATGTGTTTTGGTTTTTTAGAACCATTTAATTGTAAAAATTAGGGAAGTATTTATCCACCAAGCAAAGAGTGAATTGGTTCAGACTTCCTTGAATTGAGAGCGTGTCTTGACCTGGGCTCCAGCTGGTGGAGAATCTGACCAAGCTGTCAGATTTAAAGCTGTTGAGTTTAAATTTGCTTTAGATTGAACTAAAGAGGAATACAAGCTTGAATGTCTAAATTTAGTGGGGAGCACTTAGATGTTGTGGATTTCAGTGGATATAAACCTTCACTGAACCTTCCTTTGCCCAACAAAAAGTAACTGCCGTGTCGCAAAAATTGTTGTGACTGGAATTTAATGTTGGGGGGTATGTACCCCTGCTTTTGCTCTATGCACAGCTCCTTAATCCTCAGTCCAGCTTTCCTCCAGTTGTTTTTGAAGAGAATATTTATCTTGAATCTGCTAAAGGAAGACTCTCCTAATGCATCTTTCTGCTTACTCTCTAGGTCCATGAAAAAGATGTCATTGGCATTGCTCATCACCCCCACCAGAACCTGATTGCCACTTACAGTGAAGATGGCCTCCTCAAGCTCTGGAAGCCATAGATTGATTTTGCAGCAAGCTCTGAAGCATGCCTGTTAGTTGCAGGTTACTAGTGTTTGTGCTTTAACAAGGTCTAAATAAGAGTGTGATACTTGCTCAGTTCTCCGTTCAGGTTTCCAGAGAATTACATTTTTACCTACCTAGAGTGGATTGATGCATAAATATAGCATCACTTAATTTGATATACTTTTATTTTTACTAGAGTAGTTGAAGCAACTTCGGTGAGAATGCTTTTTCTGTCTCCTGAAGTCTGTACTCTTCCTGCAATGTTTGTAAAAGTTCAATGAGCCAGCAACTATACACACTTATGAGTGGTTGCTGACTTCCTAGAATACAGTAAAATTCTTTTTTTTTTTTGAGTGAAATGTGGAATGGGAAAGCTGTCTCTTCCCCACTGCTGAAACAGGAATAGTTTCCTAGAATGCAGATGAGGATACAGTATCCTCAGCTTGAAGATGGGGCCATTTCTAGGCCGTTGGGTTTTGCTGTGTTCAATTTTCACTGTCATTTTTCCAATTATATTGGAAAGTGGTGTCACACAGCTGCCTCAGAATGAAACTATCCTTCCCCATCTGCCAGCACTTCCTACTAGAGACTGTATACCTGCCTAATGTGGCAGTGAGATACAGCTGATTTTGTTTGGGGATTTTTTTGTTTGTTTTCTTTTGTTTTACTTCCAGACTAAAAGGAGTTATTACCGGGGCCCTCTTCCTGTAAGTGCAAAATGTCTTTAGACCACCTATAACTGAAACAGGCTCCAGGGGATCAATATTTTAAAACATGCAGAAGTTGGTTTACATAGGCTGAGTTCCTAGTGCTGTGATAATGCTTTAAGTAATTATTTTTAAGATTTTTTTAAAAAATTTCATATGCCTGTGGACCTAGCTAACGTTATACCTAGGTCCCACAAGATGATAAAAAGATACTTTCAGGCTCTTCAGTTTGGAGCATGTGATTTTTTTTGAGAGATTCTGACTAATGTACACTGTTCTGAATGTACACCAGAATCTTATGAAGTCTGTGTCTTTTTTAGGATGCAGAAAAATGAGGTTTTTCCTGTAATGATGAATCAAAACGCATGTAGATTTGAATCTGCTGCACTGTGTTCTGTCCTCATCTCTTGTAGAATGCTTTCCTATTGCAGTAATCTTTTGAACAGTAATAACTTGTCTTTGACTTAATAAATTAGTTCCACTTTAAATATTTTGTCTGTGTCTTTAGTGGTGTGGGGAAATGCAGAAAAAGTTCACCTGGAATTCTCAAACAGCACCTTTGCTACAAGTGTAGTGTTTAGATCTCTCTTTAGCTATGATGTCTGAATTCCCAGGTTGTTTTTTACTTCCATAGATACATCAGAGGGGGTTTTTAGATAGTAAAAAGTGATTATTTTCCCTGCCTGAAAAAACAGAAACATGTGACAGTGATGCATCTGATAAGCTCCGTGGGCAGTTAGTAATTCTGTTAAGGGGGAGGATCTTGACAAAATATTTTTAATACCACTTTCCTTACAGGGGCGATGCTCCTATCCCTTCAGCATCTTTGTGACCCTTTACTGATCTCTTTCCCGTACAACTCTGGCCCTTTTGTACTGAAAAACCCAAAATCAGACAGCATTCCAGGTGTGTCCTCACTCATGCTGAGTAGCTGGGAAGGATCACCTCCCTCCACTGCTGGCAACCAGGACACCATTTGACTTCTTTCCGAAAAGGTGGCTCATGTTGAGCTTGGTGTCCACCAGGACCCCCAGGTTCCTTCTCAGCTGTTTTCCAGCCGAGTGGCCCCCAGCATGTGCTGTTGCATTGGGTTGTTCCTCCCCAGCAGCAGGACTTTGCACTTCTCCTTGAATTTCATGAGGTTCTTGTCAGCCCATTTCCCCAGCCTCTCCAGGTCCCTCTGGATGGCAAGAAACTCCTCTGTTGTAGCAGCTGCTTCCCCCTCTTCAGTGCCCTCTGCAACCTTGCTGGGGGCTGAAGCAGTACTGACCCCAGGGCACTGCCCTCCAATTGGATTTCGTTGCACTCATCACCACCCTCTGGGCCTGGCATTCAGCCAGGTTTCAATCCACTTTTCATCCATCCTGTATCTCAACACCTCTGCACGGATCTTATGGAAGGCAGTGCCACAGGCCTTACGGAAGTCCAGGGACACAATACCCACTTCCCTCCTGTCATGTACCAGGTCAGTCATTGCATTGTAAAATTTATCAGATTGGTTAAGCATGACTTCCCTTTGGTGAAGTCCTCCTGACAACCTCTGATGGTTTTCTTGTTCTTGATGTGCCTGGAAATGGTTTCTATGTTTAGCTGCACCATTACCTTCCAGGGGATTGCGGTGAGGTTGACAGACCTTTAGTTCTGTGGATACCCCTATCATCTTGCCCTTCTCAAAGACAGATAATGACATTTACTTTCCTCCAGTTCTTGCGCACTTTTCCCCATCACCATGATCTATCAAAGATTGTCAAGAGAGGCCTTCCAATGACACCTGTCAGCTCCCAGAGCACTTGTGGGTGCGTCCTATTGGGGCCCATGTTTCTGTGTATGTTCAGTTTGCCTAAGTCTTCCCTGACCTGCTCATCCTTATACCAAGGGTACATCCTCCTTGGTCCAGACTTTCCCTTTGATCTCTGGAATTCTCTGAGAGGTCACGTTGTCACTAAATAAGACTGAGGCAAAGAAGGTACTCAGCACCTCAACCTGTTCCATGTCCCTTTCCATGTGTAACCAGATGCCCCATCTAATTCAGTAACGGCCCCACATTTTTTTCCCTGCCCTTTCCCACATTTGTACTTACAGATGCCCTTGTTATCCAGTTAAACTTTAGCTTCCATACCTTCATCCCTGGATGCCCACACATCACATCTGTGTTCCTCCCAATTTACCCAGCCTTGGTTACACTCTCCAGATTGTTCCTTTTTCTGTTCTAGTTTAGCCAGGAGTTCCTTGTGCATCCCCTCAGACCTCCTGGCCATTTTTGCCTGACTTCTTGTTCACTGGAATGGACTGCTCTTGAGCGTGGGGAAGGTGAGCTTGGATATTAATTAGCTTTCTTGGGCCTTTCTTCATCCCAGAGCCTTATCCCTTGGGGTGCTTCCAAGCAGATCTTTGAAGAGACTAGTCTGCTCTTCTGAAGTCCAGAGTTGAGAACTGGCCTTTCATCCTCGTCCTTCCTCTCACAATCCTGAACTTCACCATCTCATGATGACTGCAGCCAAGGCTGCCTTTGACAGTCCCCACAAGCTCTTTGGTTTTGAGTACGAGGTCCAGAAGAGCACCTCTCGTTGTTGGTTCCCCTATCAGTTGGGTCAGGAAGTTCTCATTGATGGACTCCGTGAGCCTCCTGGACTGATTATCACAGAATTGATAGGGTTGGAAGGAACCGCTGGAGATCATTTAATCCACCCCCCTGCCAAGGCAGGGTCACCTAGAGCAGGTGGCTTTTGAATGTCCTTGGAGAGGGGGGGAGTCTGTCCAGTTCCAGTGCTCTGCCACCCTTAAAAGAAGTTCTTCCTCATGTTGAGGTGACCTCAGCCTCATATGGCTTCCCCTCAAGGCCCTTCACCATCTTCATTGCCCTCGTTTGGACACTCTCTAACAGCTCGATGTCTTTCTTATACTGTGGCACACAAAACTGTCCCAAGTACCTGAGGTGAGGCCACCCCAGTGCAGAGCAGAGCGGAACAATCCCCTCCCTTGCCCGGCTGGCGATGCTGTGCCTGATGCCCCCCAGGACACGGATGATCCTCCTGGCTGCCAGGGCACACCGGGCAATTCTCACCCATAAACTCTCAGCTTGTTCATTTGTCTGGGGGTAGAGCTTGATACATTCCATTTGCTCTCTTGTGTAAAGAGAAATTCCACCACCTTGCTTCTCTGTCCTTTCTCTATCCTTTCTAAAAAGGACATACCCATCCATGACAAAATCTCAGTCGTGTGAGCTATCCTACCACATGTCAGCAACTGCAGTGAGATCATGGCCCTGGGAACACACATATATTTCTAGTTCTTGTTTACTCCCCATGTTGCATCTGTTTGTATACAGACACTTCAGGGGTAATCAAAGAATGGGATTCCCTGGAAGGGATGTAAGAGGATTCACCATAGCCATGAGCACCCATGATGTGTTTTGTGCTTTGATCCTCAGTTTCAGGGGCAGCCAAGGTACATCTGTCTCTGCACTGGTTGCTATGACCTGCTCCCCAGGAGGAAGCAATGGCACAATTGTTGCCACTTGGACCCAGCTCCTCGAGTCCTTCAGTTTAAAGCCCATCGGAGCAAACTGGCCAGCCTGCTGCCAAAGATTCTCTTGCCCTTTTTAGCCAAAGGGATCCCCTTCCCCTATAACAGGCTACAATCATAAAAACACAACCCACTGTTAAAGAAACCCAAAACCTTCTCAGCAGCACCAGCCACGAAGCCAGACACTGATATGCACAATGTGTCTGCCTCTGGCTGTCCCCATTTCTCTAACAGGGAGGACAGATGGGATGACTTGGGCATGGGGATGACTTGGGATGTTTTCCACCTGCCTCACCAGGCTTTCAGAGTCTTCCTTGATCCTACCTATTTTTTGGCTTGCGGCATCATTTGTACCCATATGAAAGTGATGGGGATTGTGGTCCATGAGAAGTCAGGGTACCCTCTCAGCAACACCATGGATCCCAGCTCCTGGAGGGCAGGATACCCCTCGTGACTGTCTGTCAGGCTGGCAGATGGATGACTCAGTGCCCACTACAACTGCTTGACATTTCTTTTTACAGTAATCACCATGTGCTGCTGGGGAGGTTCTCTTTCTTGGCCTTGCTCACGGACATCTAAAGCCTTTAAAGAATCAGATCTGCATTTTTGGTCTTCATGTTGGAGGGTGGAGATTGAATTGGAGCCCTCTTTTATGGGTCACCAGCAAGGTGCCTCACGCTCAGTGGTATCCATTGCAGGAGTGTGGCTCTGAACCCACATACCTGTCTCTGCTTCAGCCCCTCTAATACTGCACAGCCAACTGTCTGTCTCTTGTCATCCAGCCATCTGCCGCAGCTGGTCACCCACCTGTGCACACTTTGTGCAGGTACCAGCCCTTTCCTCGGAAGTATCTGGGCATCCATTTAACGTTACCACCTGTACTGACACCTCCTTCCTCACCAGTTCTGAGTGGAAGCATCGGGCTTCCCAGGGGCTGTCTCAGTAGACACACTGGCTTTGGCTCTGGAATGCCCACCATTACGGCAGAGACCTAAAGCACTTAGCACTTATCTGAGATGTCGATCTACTTGTATTACTATTATTATTATTATTTTGTGCTGTGTTTACCTGACAGCAGTTTACAGGGTAGTTGAAGTTCCCCCATTCTTTGGGCACTATAACAGTGCTCATCTTACCCACTAAGAAAACAATGACCCTGGCATTTGCTTATGTGTGGTTTTGGAAAAGAGTGGCTTAAATCAAACCTCACTTTTCTTAGTGTGCTTTCCTAATGTCTTCCCAGGTGAAGCTGCTAATGAAAAAGTCATAGGGCAAGTTGCTTGCTTGCTTGACCTTGCATCACACTGCAAATTCAGAGCAGAATTGGGGTGATTTGAGTTTAGACCCCTGGGCTGAGCCAACCTCTTCCACTGCTGCTGGGTAGCAGGTATTCATGGGGAGGAGAGGACCTGTAGTCTAAGGGCTCTGAAAGCAGAAGCAAAAATGAAAGCAGGCTCTTAAATGAGTCTGCAGTGGGTGTTCTCAGTTTCACAGCCAACCTGTGCAATAGTGGAGCTGCTAGTTTTATGGGAAAAAAATGAAGTCCTAAATGCCTAGTGCACAGTGAAAAGAGTAATTGTTACAGACTAAACTATAAGCTTGATCATATGAATTAGGTGGTGTTGAAACACTGGAAGTAATTGCAAACTCAGATTACAATAGGTCAGGTTACTACACTGGTACTTACAGAAACAGCTATTTTGTGCTACTGTATCCTCAATTTCTACAGCTGTCCATTCGGTTCATTTCGCCAAATTGGAAACTGTATCCCACATACAGCCACAAGTCAGAAACAATTCTTCATTTTTCAGGGGCACAGAAGACGTCTAGCTGCTTGCTCTAACTGTATGATACCCAGAATATCATGGGAGAACAAAGGAGTTTGGAAGAGGCCATACCTTGTACTTGAAGCTGGTAAGGGCTGGGTCCTTCCTGCTAGCTCTTCCCATCCAGTGCTTTTGGCCAAAAGCTTACTCTACGGCTGCCAGTATGTGTTTGGGACACAGATTTTATATAAGTAACCAGCTCATTTCAAAACAGAATACTAACCTGGTGGTGTTTCTGCTGCCCTTCCTGCACTAGCAGTAGCATCTTTCAAACCTGCACTACTCTGCTAAAGCTTCTAGAGGCAGCTTCTGGTCAGCCACCCTCTTCCTAGAATCTGGACCTGGCCCATCCTCTGTGGGGTCAGCAAGAATGAAGCAGAATTGTCCATGGTCTCCAAAGTCAAGAATATGACCTCAACTACGCCATGCAGCTATGGGTGTGGTGAAAGGAAAACGAGTGTTCCTGAGAAAGTAAGTCTATGGAATGGTTTTTTTGTATATAATACAGTCCTCTGAAGCAAAACCATTGTCATCCTCAAGGCTGTGAATGGAGTGTTGTTTGCCCTTGCTGTTTCCATTAAGTAGTTAAGGAAAAAAATAAACAACGGTGCTTACTGAGCTGCAAAGAAGCAGCGTATTTTAATGCTGTTTAAGTCTCAAGCTAGCTGTGTAGGACTCAGCCCTTGCCAGAGGTAATTACTTTCCGTTTCTCCCTTTGACTCAGAAACCATCCTAGTGATAGAGCACAGGCGCCTGCAGGTCACATTTTTCAGCTCACTGATGAGCTCACTCAAGTAGAATTTGGAAAAACACTTGGCCTACAGAATTTTATTTCTGTCGAGGAAGAAAACAAAAAGTAGGTGAAACATGCAGGTGAAACATCACAGTTCTGTAGGTACCTGAAAGGGACTACATTTGAGGTACAAAACCCATGGCATAGCAGCTGTCTTCATAAAATGAAACCTGTAATGCTTAGATGAGCTAGAGATGCTATTCTGTAAGAGCTTCCAGATATTCAAGTTACAACGCATGTACTGCCACGCAGCAGCTACTTAGATGAGTTCTCCTCATGATACTTTTGCTTCAAAGCAGTTATGAAAAGCGTAAGCTCTGTCCCAAGCCAGATGGTTGAGCAAGACTAAACTACACACTAGAGGTTAAATCTGGACCTGTCTTCTCAGCACATTTTCTGAAAGAAGGTTTTTAAGATTTTTCTGTGAATAGCTGTCTAAAAAGAAGGGGGTGGCGTTTTTAAACCAACATCTGGTCTAAGAAAAGAGGCAATGAACAATTTTGTAATTATATCAGAAACGCTTCATCTACAATAATTAAACATTCATACAGAAATTTCAAGAGTCAGCTTGAAATAATGCACACAATACATTAATTTCAGAACATCCTAGATGCATTGGTTGGTTGTACTCACTAAGCTTCTCTCCTCTGCAGGATCACACATACCCATTAAGAGGGCTAGAACTGCTTTCCGTAACACACGCACCACTGAGGGGTATCTGATTTCAGTAATCAAGGTGGAAATCAAGCTTCACCTAGCAGCAGTCTGACATTCCAAGCCACCTGTGTGCTGACAAAGCCCAGAGGATTTTATTAATGCACAATAGCAAAGGCAGCTCCAAGCAACCACTGGCTCCATAGGCAGTGTGGCGCAGGACAGCAGCCAAAAGGGAGTAGTCACTGATGAAACAAAGCAAGTTCCACAACGAGCTCTGGGGTCAGGACCAGTGCTGGCACAGGAAAGGGCTATCTGACCTCACGTGGAATAGCTTGGAGAGCTTGGGGATGGCATGACTTTAACGGGCCTGTGAAGATTAACCACATCCGTGTCAGCCTCATGTACCATGTGGTTGCATTAGAGCCAGTCCGTATTTAACAAACACCAGTACAAGCCCAAACATTGTTACCCTAATTGGTACAAAACTTAACTACATCTTACCATGGATTATAAGTACTTGTGCATACTTTATTCACAGAGTATAAGATCTAGAATTCCTAAAAAGCACACCACAGAATCTTAGTTTAAGCCTGGGCAATTGCACACATACAGGAATTACAAGGTGTGGAATAAAAGACAAGCAGGTAAGGGAGTTTTCTGGACCAAGAGGCAGGGGTGAAGTGGAGTAAACTTCATTTGAGCTTGCATCCTGGAGCTTTATACAAATTGCAAAGTCAGTTTAATTACTTAGTTTATTTCTTTATGCTTTTAGAAATAACTATGGCTGGATAGAACAACAAATAGCAGGAGGTGAGGGCGAACTGCTTGTAGTCCTTCACTCATCCACTACTGCATACAAAACAAGCATCACAAGTTATTCACTGGCCCATTTATGATGTCTGGCACTGAACACCACCTCTAGGCTGATGCTCATCATCTTCATACACTTCTCCATTATAGTGGTGTTTTCGCTTTTGAGATGGATCAAAGTCTACTAATTCCACTTGTTCCATTTCCTCAGTTTCTTCTATCTCCTGCCTTGTAGGTAGCAGTTTTTCGAGTAAGGACAGCTTATCTGAGGAGAGGAAGCCGCTCTCTGGGAAGATGACCTGAAATCATCAAGAACTAAGGTTACTCAAGTCTGTCTGAACTGGTCTTTTATTAGGTCAAATGGACCTACAGGTTACATATCCGCCGAAGTCAGCTTTGTCATCATAGATGACTTTAATTTACAGCTTAAAAAAATTACCAACATCACTAAGCTCTTTTTTAATGCTTGCATGAAGTTAGCTTCTAACTCTGGAACACCTTTCTTCTGGCTCAGGCTGCCCTCTGGAATCACCCACAAAAGGAAAGTATATATGCAATATAATAGCACATACAATTACGTATTTATAATAGCATATACAATTACATATTTATATATATAGAAACAAAGTGTCAACATTAGAGATATGGTTAAATATCTTCAAAGCCATAGCTGACAGGGCCCACTGCTATAGCTCCCAGTATTAGCTTCTCCTCAGAGAAGAAAATCAGCATTTTCCAGCCTACTCTTCTGCTCCAGTGCAGAAGTCAAAGTTACTCATCCGTCCTTCCTACAGGACAACAGAAACTAAAGAATAGGTCAAGCAAATGGAAATTCACAAGGCTGCTAAAGAAACTCCTCTGGTACCTAAAGTACTTTGAGCACATAGTGTTATGGAAATTTTCTCTTTTTTCTGAACTGTAATTCTGTTTGATGGGTTGCATGTTCTCAGCATTGTAAGGAACAAATAACGCAACAGGCTATCTGATTATTGGTATCTCTTCTTGACTGAGGTAGTGCTTATTGGTTAAATTTTGGATGGATGTTCAGTCCTGAAATGCTGTGGAAGTGAGCTGGTTCACTTACCCTGAATTCTATGATCAGACGTCCTTTTTCATATGGTCTGCGATAAATCGGCATACCTTCATTCAATACACACTTAATAGCTCCATGCTCAACAACCTGGCCTAAAAAACAAAACAAAAAAATCACCAGAAAAGGCAACAGATGCAGCTTTAGTTATAATTCCCTTCAATATTTACGTAGCTTTTCTACATTTTGTTTAGACAGCAACACCAACATGTAGTAGTCTAACAGGAACTTACTGCCTGGTAACATCTGAGTAGGAAAGCAGATTGATGTCTACATTACATTCCTGTAACCTTGTTATGCTTCCCAAAGGAAGCATACTTACAAATTTATTAAGTGCTCCATCGCTTCCAAGGCTGAAAAAGTGGTTTTCAGAGACCCACGGCCTTCAATTCTCATGAGATATCCCCAGGATGCAAGTATGTCCGTGAGGTAAGGTCTGTTACTATGTCACGCAAAGAGAAAGTTACTGCTGACTGCTATGCAAAAATCCTTTTTTATTTTAAGATTTGTACTGCAAAGACTAGGGCAAAGAACTTGACACACATCCCTTTTACATCAGCATGGGATGTTTCTGTTCCTTTAAATTTCCAGCTTACATTTACTGTATGCTAGGACTTCCAAAAGAAAGCAAACCAACTCTTACCAGGATGGGAGGTAATAATAATAGTTCTGTTATCCAGCGTTGTGATAGGCTTTTGAAAGCCACATAGAGCTTCAACCAGTTGAATATCCATAGACAGAAGCAGATCTTCATCTCGTCTAAGGCAGAACCAATCAACAACAAGCACAGTGAGAGAGAAACACTAAAAGCTCATACCCAATGTCAGTATTTAACTTGGAAATGACAGTAAGCTGTAATTACAACAGAAGCCCGGGCAATTAAATAAAGGATACCAAATATTAATGTAGTTCCTCAAGCAATTACCAGAATGATACCCACCCTGAGAGCCATTATGATCACATCAAGCTATATAAAGTGTTAGAAGTGTTTACTGAAAAGAAGTAAGTACAGCAAGGCCTACTTGCGTCCAGTTTCACTTCATTGCTACTTTCCAATTAAAAAAAAAAAAAATCTCTCAGCCTCATAAATACTGAAACAGGGACAATTAATTCCTTTCTTTGTGTAGATAAATACCTTCTTAATTGCACCAGCTTGCACTATTGGTAATCTATTAGACTCTGAAGATTTATTATGGGGGAAGTTTGAACAGCTGATGGCCACTCTGGGTAATGATACAAGTACCTTTTAGAAAGTACCAAGAAGCATCTGGAAAAGATAGTATTAATTCCTTTAATTGTATTCTGACTTCAGTATGGCAATGCTAGTGATTGTCTACATGTTCAAAGACTACAAAATCCTTCTTATTCAAAGAACATAGAGCACTCGCCCTGTTTTTAAAAGGTCTCTGGCAGGAGACTTGAAAGAAAAGCTAATTTTAGACTCTGACAGGAGAGGAGGAACATCCCACTTGTTTGAGAGCATAACCCCACAAGACCAGTAATATCAAGGGTTATCAAAGGACACTAGGACTGAAGGCAGTGGGCAGAAGGATAGACAAAAATAATCTAGCAGAATTGTGACTTCAAGTCCCAGGAAACCATGAGAACAGTTTGGCATATCTTGATTCAGTGTCTGGTTTCACTGGAAGTTAAGAAAAATCAGCTGAGTAAGCTCATCCAAAGCAAACAGAACTGATTCTTAACCTGTGAGCTCAGTGTTCCTTGGCACAGAGTTCTGGCACCAGCTTTAAGTGCTCAGCACCATACACGATAATCAGGCAGACCAGCTGCAGGTTTCCCAAGAACCTCTGGCTCACCATTCCTATTTACAAGCACAAGGTCAGTGGCTGGTGCTGAAACAAGCAAGTGCTTTCTCTAAATCCAACGATTCCCTTGTAACTGCTCTGAACAGCAGCAGTGAAAAACCAAATGCAACACATTTCTGTGAGATCATCAGCAGTGGTTTTAACTGGACCAAAACGTACTGGACAGACTAATTCCACAACGAGTAACATGAAACAGGGAGGTGTGCAACACCGAGCAGTATTGCCTGGGAACACGAAATAGTTGAGATGTGGTCAGTGCTACTTGAGTCACTTTTGTTTTCTCAATAAAAACCAGACAGGACCAATTATCCTGCCCATAGCACTCAGGCAGGAAATGAAGTGAGGGAAACCACGTTTGATCAGAAGGGTGCATGTAATTTTGTCCTAAGTAAGATCCACGAACACGTGTGCACACACTCCAAGTTTTCCGTGCCTTGAGGCCAAGTGGACACAACAGCTGCCAACACTAAATGGCAATTTTCTGAGCTAAGTAATTGAGAGCAAAGAAACAGTCACAAATATTCAAAACTACTAAACAAAATCTCAGTATTTCAATGAGTTCTTAAAATTAAAGATTTGTAAACTCTTAACTGTAACTACTTTTGTTTGCCTTCCCCTTCTGCTGCCAAAGTTCACAGGAGATTACCTCATGCTATTAGAAGACAAGTGGCCAGACTAGTTGCACCACAATTCCCCCACCTCAGCGCTCCTCTGACCACCCAGACAAACTCATGGCTGAGTGACAGTCATGTGATCCTATCTCCTGACCCTCCAGACCCTACAAGATGAGTGGTAACCAAGGAAGCATGTGGAAAAACATCACAGGAGATAATGTAGGAGGATTCAAAAGTCTTTACCTTGTAAATACAGAGTGGTCTTTTTGATCCAAGACAATAATAATATCCCCTGGCTCCAGACCTGGCTCCTGATCCCCTTCACCATGGAATGTTATTTTCTGACCATCCTTCATTCCTATTGTAGAAAACAAACAAACATTTTTCTTATTTTTAAGATAAAAGCACCAAAAAAAACCACTTCTATAGGCATGAGCTGGTATCAAGGTATCTCTGGATCTTTAAGCAAGAACATCAGGATTTTCCCTTAAAGCATTCTTTTTTTTTATCCACTCACTTGTTCAACAGTTCTTAGTGGTGCTAACCTGAATTCAGTGTTATGTCTCAAGACCATCAAGTTTAACTGTACTGCCAAAAGAGCCACCAACAAAGTCCTGAAGGGAAATATCATCAAGACAGTTTTCATTATACAAATACAAAAAAGAAAGCAGAAACACTGTGTACAAACTGTATTTCAAGAGAAATTGACCAATCAGCTTCTTCAGTTTTATAAATATATGGCACATCTTCTTATGAAACGTCATCTTAGTGCCCGCCAAGTCCAAGAAGCATTCCCCATGGACTGAAAACCTCCTGTAAGAAACTCATCTCATCCACACAAAAAGCCTATCTACTAAGAATACTAGATTCCTTATGCTACATCAGTCTCTTTTCCCTTCTTTCTAGAAAAACATTCTTCTTATAAGACTTCCTTGTTCAAAATGTCAGTAACATATCCCTACTAGTCTTCATATTTACTATTACTGTAGGATTTCTCCTACAAATTCAGGCACTGCATAAGCTGTGCTTACACATTTAACAGTTACAGGTGATAATCGTGAGCAAGTCTGTAAAAGCCATGTACTTGTCAGCTTGCTCTGTCTTACAAGCTGCACTACTCCAGAGACTTCTCCCACCAGCTTTCAGGCAGCCCCCTCAACAGAGATGCATCTGTCACTCAAACCATCAGGTTCATGCATCACATAGAGGGTTTGTGTATCGAGTTGCATTTTGACAGGCAAGGAAGTAGTACCTCCGCTGAGCAGCACTGTCAGGGTTGTGCAGCCAACAGAGTTCTAAGCATGAAAGGCTTAGCACTGTCTCTGCACCCTATCACTATAGCAGACCTGGTTCCCCTTCACACTGAAACACAGCCGAAGTGATCAGAGTCTGCAGGGTTTTGCTGCAGGCAGTGAAAACTGATTAGGCCACCTGATCACAAACTGGGCTTAGAGTGACCTGAAAAATAATTCACTGCTTATAATAATGCAGGTTTCAGAATTCATTCTTAGTTATGTGCCAGGTTTAGAAGTGAACATAGCGGTAGCTGACCTTTCCTACAAACAAGTCTACTTTTTATAACGCAACAATAAACAATTTTACTGTATATATATTCAGCAGTGATACTCACCAAATCAACACCATGTATTTGCTAAAGCTTCTGTTTTAGTGCTGCAAAGTCAGTCACTACATCCAAGTTCAATACTTCACCTCAGTAAGACACCTCACCTTTGTCAATGTGAACTTCTAGGATCTTCTTCTCTCTAACAATTTTTCTGCCATTGCAGCTCTTACATCGGTCCTTGGGGCTGATACGCTCCCCATGCCCCTGACACTCCATACACACGGACTGGATTTGTTGCACCATTCCTGGCCCAATCTGGTGAATTCTGATCTGCATGCCCGTTCCCCTGCAATTAGGGCAGCATTCTACTGCACCTTTCTTACCACCACGACCTGAGAATGGAAATTGGAGATGCATAGTTATGTGCTACCAGAAAAAAAACTAAGCAAAAGTTTAAAAACACCTTTTGTTTAGTTTCAGTTCCAAAATTACCTTCACATTTGTCACAGATAACATTTTTCTGCAGTGCAAGTTTCCTCATTGCACCATTGTACATATCTTCTAAACTTACTGACAACTGGTGGACCACGTTTTTACCTGTAAAAGAACACAGATATTTATTCAAGTTTGGAAACTTGGTCTGCACATCTCCCTGTTAAGTCATGACAAACCAAGTCCCTGGGCTTTAACATCTTGTTTCAGTAGAGCTTTGTCTTGTTTTGCTGGTATTAGTCAAAAGCCCATTCCCAGCTGCTGTCATATTAGGTAACAGTTGTCATGGCTTTGACTCTGTTTAAGTCAGAAGAGACGTTCTGTGAAAGTACAAACAGTAACAGCAACAGAACATACACAACCTCAGACATTCAAGCTCTATAATGCAGGACTCCTGTTTTAACAAAGTCACTGAACAAGTCTCCTACAAACAAGTGAAGGGACTCTGTCTGGAATCTCCACTCCAGCACTTTCTTCCTCTCACCAGGAACCAGAAATGAGCAATTACATTTTTACAGTCAGAAAGTCCTTAGTACTCTAGCTGCTGTAGGCTTAGTTTTGCAAAGGCTGCTGAGCTCTGGGTTTTTAGGAGTACTTTGACACAACACTTGTAACACTTTGGTACAAAATATTTTTCCTTCTCTTTTTCACCAGATCTGCACTAAGAGGTGATGGGGTCAGCACTGCTCCTAACAAATTTAAAGTTTTTCCCAGCGTGATTAAACTTGAGCTTAACTTTTGAGTAGCATTTTACTGCAGGTTCAGCTTAATTCCACTGCACAGTACAGGAACGTAGAAAGGTTTCACAGACTGAACTGGATCTTGACGTCTTGTTTAGATAGCTGCTTTTAGGCACTACACTCACGGTAGCTTAGTTAACAAATCCCTTTAAGCTACGTTACCTTTCCATTTCCTATTCTGCCTATTAGCAGCTGGGCTTACTCTCAGCTAAAGGTTCTCCGAACACAACACCTGGTTAGCGATTAACAGGGGACAACGCACAGGAGACCAAACTACCACCGTACCAACCACACGCACTCCCTTGTAGTTTCAGGCGTTAAGAGACAATAGTTTTCTCCAATTTTGAGATTAAACCTGTAACCTCACTTTAACTCTGTTTAAATTCTTACATCTACGGTATTCTCCTCAGAGAATCTGATCCTGTCTACCCGCGCCGACACATTACCTCGCCTCTCCCTCTGCATCCTTCCTCCGCCGCCGAAGAACATATCGAATATGTCCATGGGTGACCCGAACCCGCCGCCAGAGCCGCCCTCCTTGATAGCCTGCTCGCCTCCTTTGTCATACAGCTCTCTCTTTTTCGGGTCCGACAGCACTTCGTAAGCTTGGGAGATCTGCTTGAACTGCAGAAAGGACAGTCACTGACACTCAGGCACTTGCAACACCCCCGGCGGGACCCCGCCTGGCCCCTTCCCGCCTGGCCCCACCGCGCCGGCNAAAGTTCGGGCCGGTCCTGCAGCCCGGCCGCTTTACAGCCGGCCCCACCCCGGAAGTCCTGCCCCGCCGCGCGCCGGGCCCGGGGGAGCGGCCCACCAATGGTTGTTCGGGAGGGGAAGGCGTCTGGCCAATCAGCACCAGACCCCACCTCCCGCGCTGAGCGCCGGCCCCGCCCCGCGCGGGCGGTGGCTCCCGCCTCGCCCAGCGTGTGCCTCGCGTCGCGCCTGCGCACCGGGCTTCTCCCGCCCTCGGAGGCACCGAGCTGCACCGGGCACGGAACCCCGGCCTGGCCGCCGCCTTAC
>VWZW01004957.1:80588-120207 GCA_013397115.1 Edolisoma coerulescens
ATGTTCAACTTGCCATTGACCAGGACCCCCAGGTCCCTTTCCATGGAGGTGCTCTCCAGCCTCTCATTCCCCAGTCTGTATGTCCAGGGTTGCCCTGTCCCACATGCAGAATCCGGCACATTCCTTTGTTAGACTTCTGCCCAGCCTTCTGATTTGTCCAGGTCTCTCTGCAGGGCCTCTCTGCCTTCAAGGGAGCTGATAGTTCCTCCCAATTTAGTGTCATTGGCAAACTTGTTTTCTACTTCCAGTTCTGTGTCCAGGTCATTTATTAAAATGTTGAAGAGCACTGGGCCGAGGATGGGGCCCAGTGGAACCCCACCAGTGACAGGTCACCAGTCTGATGTCACCCCATTCACTGTAAGCCTTTGTGCCCAGCCCGTGAGCCAGTTCCTCAGTTAGCTGATAACTAAACAGAAGGCTCCTATTTCTTGATTGGGTTTTTTTTTTTTTTAATTCAAGTGTGAAGTGTTGAAGTGCATAGATTTGTAGGGGAACTGAATGCCCATTGTCCTAGAATTGCTAGCACTAATGAATCTATCTATAGGGGATGGTAAAACTATGGAAATTCTTGCTTACTTTTTGAAACATGAAGCCTAATTTTCGTCCCTGAAGCAGAATTCCATATAATATTTACCAAAACAGGGCTTTCTTGACCCAAAATATAAGCAGGTTTTAAAACTGTTCTTTTAATGTTAGACACAAATAACTGTTTATGACTGAAGGTCAGCTTTATTAGTTGTAGTTTCAATCTGACTACACAAACAATAGAACTCCTATCTTTGGTTTTTAATCAAATATTAAATGGCAGATTTTCCTTCTTCTGAAAAGACTTGAAAGTGATCCTGTTCCTACTGGCTGCAGGAGCAGACACTAACATGTATATAAAATGTCTTGCTACTGAAAGAATCAGTCCTATGATTTGTGTACCGATAGAATTTTAATCTTCCTTCCTGTGAAGACCGATCTGTATATAAACATACAAGAATAATTAGCAAAGGTGGCAAACACATCATCCATCTCTCATCAGCAGATGCACTGCTAAGAGACCAGAGACACAATACACAGTTTTTGCATCATAGCCTGACAGCTTTTTATTGCTGGGTTCTCTCCACTGCTGTCCGCAAGCTTCCCAACCATTTCTCTTCCTCAGCTGCATTGAATTGTTGCAGAAGGCAAGACAAAACGAAAACAGGAAGAAGGGCATGATAAAGAGGAATCTGTTCTCTTTCCTGTGAGTGGTCTTACAAAGCAGCACACTGGGTAGGATGAATTGAAATAGCTCGGACTTTAATGTTTTTGTCTTTGTAATGCTGGTAGAGGTCTGCAGCACACTGCTGGTAGCACGTCTGAGATTTGTGCTTTGCTCCAGAAATCTGTGATGGATGTGGCAGCCCAGTGCATTCCTACATGTTCTGTATTGAGCACAGTGTTTTTGTTTGTGACTGCAGAGCTTGAATGTAGCCTGATGGAAGTAGAGTTCCCTAGGCCTCACTGGTGTCTCAGTCCAGGTGATTCTCAAGAGTTCATATCCATGTGTTGCTATGGTTAACTTACTGCAAAGTAAGATTAGAAAGCTTTTTCTTTGTATAATAAAGCATATGAAAAAGGGTGCTTGAACACCTCTCCATAGCTACCTGGTGTATGTTATGGAAGAAGGTGCTTATCCCAGAGCAACTTAGTTCCAGCAAAAGTTTTTCTTGGATAGCATTTCTCCACTAAATATAGTGCTTATAGGAATATTATATTTAACTTTCAATCAGAGAGTAATCTAGTTATTTGGTTTTTTGCAAGGTTTACAAAGATGAAAAGACTGTAGTCATCAAGGATAAATATCCCAAAGCACGTTACCACTGGCTTGTCTTACCATGGGACCCCATTTCAAGCCTGAAATCAGTCACCAGGGACCACCTTGAACTCCTGGAACATATGCATGCAGTTGGGCAAAAAATGATCGAACAGTGCCCTGCCAGAGAGAGCCTGGAGTTCAGACTGGGTTACCACGCTATCCCCAGTATGAGGTAAGACCTAGAGGAGTCATCTGGTGGAGACACTGTTTTTCCAGTTCCACAGATTTGGGGCTAAATCTGTGAGGAGATTTGGCGTTGCTAAAGAACAGGCAATCCTCCTCAACACTACAGACAGCTCGGTCGGTGTGCAGTCCTTTGCTCCACGCTGCTGTATAGATCCCAAAGGACTACACAGGCGTCCTGGGCCTGGTAGGAAATGCCTGCTGGGCTCCTCTAGCACGGGTTGGTGCCTGGGGCTGTGGGATGCCTGTGGTCCTGCCCCAGCGAAAGGGGCAGAGCTGCCAACACTAAGTCCTAGGGCATCCCCCTCCTGGGGCACCAGTGTGGGATTAGAGACTGACTCCTAGACCTGTTGAGTTCTGCCTGATACTGAGCAAGGATCTGAGTCTTGTTTGTGAATCCAGACCTTGGAGTGTCCAAGTGCCTGTAGATACTGCAGACAGTTGTTCTCCAGTTTTTGAATGATGCTTTTGGGCACTGATCAAGTCCCATTCAATTACCCTACAAATAAGAAAACTTTGGTTTATTATGAAACCTTTAATAAACTTTTGGTTTATTATTAAACCTTTAATAAACCTTTGGTTTGTTAACACTACTGTCTCCGCTTTTTTGGAAACTAGCAGGAATATAGACTGTAGTGAGGGGCCAATGGAATATGCAGAATAGTGACCCTGAGTGTTTATGAGTGAAATGCTTGGCAAGAGACAGAACAGACTGTTTCTTCTGTCACAGGGTCAGGACTGACCCACAAGGCCGGCACTCTGCTGAATCATGTTTGCAACTGATACATCTGCAAAACAACTTTGAGCATTAACCTTCTCTCATATCTACGTTACATTTTTTTTCAGTCAGCTACATTTGCATGTAATCAGCCAGGATTTTGATTCTCCGGCCCTGAAAACCAAAAAGCACTGGAACTCTTTTACTACAGACTACTTCTTAGACTCTCAAGGTAATGATTAGAAAAAGTATTTAATAACATATAATCCTGCTTGTAGGTTCTGGCTTTGGGCTTTTCTTCCAAATAAATGTGCAAGTAATAGATTTTATTGCAGTAAGTGAAAGGTTTTATTTAATTTAAGGTATTAGGGAGTAGCACCGAGTAAAAGTCAACAAATTTTTTGGCTGGTTTAAATGAGGAGGCAGCAATGACACACTGTGCGTGTGAAACAGTGCACAGAGATTTGCAGTGTCATGTGTTTCAGGACACTGTGCGGTCTCAATACCTATGATCTCTTTTATTTTTATCCCCAGATGTGATAGAGGTGGTAAGAAGCAAGGGAAAAGTGGTGGTGAAAGACCATACCTCTGAACTTCTCAAACTTCCCCTCAGATGCCATCGTTGTAAACAACAGCTGTCCACAATCCCGCAGTTAAAGGAACATCTTAGGAAACATTGGCCAAAATGATTTTGCAAAAAATCATCTTTCAATCTGTCTTCAGATTTCAAGCCAATACAAAGACCACAAGACATTAATGGAAATGTATGTTTGTTAACTGGAATGTGGGGAAAAGTAGCCTGGAAACAGCAGCATACTAATTTAGTAATAGCTTCGACAAAAAAACAAGCCCTCTTCTCTCTCCCTACTAAAAATATAAATAAAGTGACTTCTGACCTTGAAGCTTTTTGTTTGCAGCTTTGTTGTGGTACAGCCACACTAATCTGTAAGTGAACCAAAGTCTGGAAGAAGTGCTTTGTTTGGATGAAAGGATTTATTTTAATTCAGAAGCTGAACTGAGGCCAGATCTAGGTTTCTACTTAGAGAGGAAAGAAATGATTTAGAGGTCTTTCTCTTGGATGTTTTCTGCGTACCACTGAAGTTCCTCCTAAGTGCTAATGTTGCAGGTGCTGGTGTGGCTGGCAGAATGTACTGTCAGTGTAGGGGAAGGAGCAGCAGCTGCTCATGCCTGCTTTGCTGTGCCACTGAAAGGCCTGACAGTTCAGTGCTGCTCACCTCACCAGGGTGCCAGGACAGCCACTGCTCAGGCTCTAAGTGGGGCAGCCAATCTCTTTTGGGTACAAGGACGTATTTAAACATTTATATAGAAAATACGCGTGTAATACACAATGACCAGCTTTACTGCTCCCCAGAGTAATAAGGTGCGCAGTTGCGTGTCTGCATATGTTGAGGTTGGTACGGGAATTCTGTGGTTTAATCCCGCCGTTTCTCCACATCAGGGTTCTAGTGAGCCTCTAATCATTTGATTGTTGTCAAGATGTGAACTTCCAGAAGCAGCAGAACAGTGCCAATAAAAATCTCTTGAGTCCAGAACTGGTTTGCACAGTTCAACTTCATCCTAAGCCCAGCTTTGACTTAAGTAAGATGTTCTCTGGGTGAAACAGCTTTCAGTAAAAGAGTGCACAGAGCTTTTGCTATACATGCAAAATGCTGCTCCTAACACTTTATAACACATTCTGTGGGGAGAGGGTGTCCTCTTCTTCCACTCCCCCCATGCAGCAGCGTGTTGCTGTACCCACTCAAATGGGGCAAATATTAAGTTGATGCTGCTGGAAAAGAATAAAGATATTTCTGTCATAAAATTGTCCCCAAAAATGTGTTCTTTCAACGTGGTGTGCAAGAAGCCGACCCACAGACAGGGTCGTGTTCATTTCATGCTTGTGCAGAGATGGGTGCTGGGTGGTCAGTCCACAGAGCCAGCACACCCAGTAATAGCCAAGCAGTGTAGCTAAGATATTTTCAAAATATCTAAGTCTGCACTTATGTCTAAATACCTGCCTACTCAATAGCTACTGGACAAATCTTTTGCCTGCTTCAGTTTAAAGGTACAATGCATTTCGAATTTATTGTGCATGTTCACTGGGTAGGATTCTTCATGTGGAGGTGGGTAATCTAGGCTTTAGAGATGTGGTTTTCACATTATAATGAGCTAAGTTCATCTAAAGGATGCTTTTATGTCTGATTTAGTTAATTTCAGTGAAACATATGGAACGTTGTCAAATGCAGTGCCCAGTATCTAATTCAAGATTTCTGTTTGTGTTCTCTACTTATTTCAAAACTATTCTGCCAGACCTTGCCATTTCCCACTTTTCTGCGTCTTTAAAGTATTTATTGTTCTCCTATACCTCACAGTGCAAAATCTTTTCTTAAACCATTCATCTTTCACCAGAATGGGGTACAGTAAGGTGAAGGCTGGGCCATGGCCTAATTTAAAACACCAGTCACACTTCAGCTTTTGCTGACATCAGTAATAATATGCCTTAAATTACAAAACAGCTTAGAGAGTAAGGAACAATGACAAAAGCACAGCCAGTCTGTGAATTAATTCTTGACACAAACTAGGGCTTCAACTAGCTCCAGAGGTGAAGTCCTGATGCTTTGCAATGGGAACTAATTTGGACCAAGGCCACTTGTGAATGCTGGAGAGCTGTGGTCTTCCTCCTGGCAGACATAGGCCAGAAAGGGAAGGCATGCTTCTTCACAGTGAAATGCACTGCTTATGGCCCATCCCATCTGGGAGGGATTCGTGGTTTTAGCATGTCTCAGAGCAGGTCAGAGTGAAGCACAACCCCCTGCAATCCATCTGCATGGGAACAGTGTGCAGCTATCTGGGTCACAATTGCCACACACTCAAACACAGAGCACGATTCTGAGGGACAAGCCTATGTATGATGTTGTAAAAGAGTGGCATCACCAGGAAAAGCACTGCCACCAGGGCTGACCCCTGGGGGAGGGATGGCAGCATGTCCAGCACTCACTGTGTGAGGTCACCGCTGTATGGGAAAGGTCTGCAGGAATGGCAGCAGTGGGCACAAGCTCTCTGAAGCCAACAAGGGATAGGCACCTATAGGCAACCAAGGGTAGCCTCAAGGCCGTGAAGGAAACTAAGGCAGAAGACATAGACACTGGCACAGGTTACTTCATGTGTGGCTTTGCAGGGGACCCACAGCCTTCCTACATTCTTTCATCGACAGCTGGTAAATCCATACAGGAGACTTTGTTGGACATCTTTGTTGAAAGAGAGCTTCAGAACAGCAGTATAACCTTAACACTCATCAACCAGTGATTATAAAGCATCTCCCTTCCACCTCTGGCTGTAATTAGATCTCTGCTGGAGCTGTATTAGTTTTTGTGATATTGTTTCAGGAATGAGGCCTAAAGCCAAGGAAGATGTGGTAAAGGACTTTCCATGAGATGTGCCATGAGGTATGTGGTGAAGGGATTAACATGGGCTGATGGGGTGACAGGTTATCAGGTGGAGGGCCAGAAGACCCTTGCCACTGCACTCATCCAGGTGGAAAAGAGAGTAGTGCAAGAGTTCTGTTCCACCCTTATGAAAACTCCACTGCTTTTGTCCTCTCTTTGCAACTCTCAGTATTCATTTACACATAAAGTGGTTATCTCCCCGTTCTCCCCATTTACAACTGCAGTAACGGAATATTTGACTACAGTCTCGTATTTGCTTCTCCCAAAAAGAGTAAATTTATCCTTTCAAAGTCTCCAAGGCAGAGGATGAGAACCTGACCACCTTGCAGACAAGTCAAGGGGCTTGCTCCTCTCTTCCCCAGAGCAGGGATGCCTCTTTGGAAAGATCTGTGCCTCCGACTCCATTGGCATATACCCGGAACACTTGTACATAGCACTGTACACTTGTCTTTTGCAGGTGCGTTTACCACTGGCAATCTAACAAGAACACATTCTCTCTTGCTCCACTGAACCACACTATTTGTGGATCTTAATGAAAATTCCTACTGAACTTGATGGATTTATTTTCCTTTTGTGTTTAGTGAAGCTAATCAGGAGACAGGTGAAAAATACCTAACAAGAGAAACAGGCTTCCATATAGCCACATTTGCTCAGAGATTGAGACGTTTTTGAAGTTAACTCCCTATTTCTGCATTAATGTCTTACTTCCACTCCTGGTAACTCCATCTGTTTGTAGGAGCCTCCACAGAACTTGTAAGAGCAAATTCAACATGTCTGTAATGACAGTAACTAAAGCTGAGTATATTTCATTCATACATACATGCATGACTAAGAAAGCAAAAGAACATGCCACCAGAAATCAAGGGGAAGCAGACTCTGAGCTGCTGCTGAGAGGAAACTAAGGTTCAGCAGCTGCAGAAGTAGTAAGCAAGACATCCCCCCTTAAGGCTCACGGACACTAGGTGCTGCTCCCAGCTCTACTGCTCCTACTCAAAGTTCATTCGGGAGGGAAAGGAGGAGGGGAAGACAAGAGTTCAGTGATGAATGATTTAGAAGACTTTAAAGGGGTTTTGCCTTGGTGGGAGAACGAGAAAGCATGCCGAAGACAAAAGGGTCTTTGGCTTTCACCATCACCACGATGGAAAAGCAAAAGCAAAAGCAATCATACATGTACTTAGGCACAAGCATGAATCCTCAGTAAACCAGCAATTTTACCTTTTCTTGTGTTCTCTTTCTAGACAATAGATTAGGTTGTGCAAGACCTCAGCACTTCCTGGCATCAGATTTAGGAATGTCAGGAATTACTGGTGTCAATGTCACATTTCAGTTGCAGGACCAGAGCGCTCCGTAGAGGAGCACAGACGCCCTCATGAACTCTTTCTCCAGATCTGGTAGATGGCTTCTGTATTTCACCATGGAGTATGCTCTGCTACCATTTTGAAGACCCAGATCCTGTGAAACACTCTTACCCTGTAAAGCCTTTCATGTGTTTCGCCATCTCAAAAGGCTTTATTTACTCTTGGAGAATCTCTTTCCAGTGTAGTCACAGCACTTGACAACAGGCTTAAGCCACACTACCCAGAACAGGCCACGTAACTCAGAACAGCTGGAAGCGAGATCTGCTCCAATGCTTCACACTGACAAAGGACTTTTACCATTCTACTCCAGCAAGCCCAAGCCAGCACAACACATCCGGTGCAAGAACAAATGGCCACCCCAATCTGATGGAGTTCTTGCCACACAAAAACAGCGACCTGCAGTGCTGGACATGCTCATGCTGTGCAGTCAGAACACAGCTTGCTGCTGTGCTATCAAACACCTCCAACAGACAGGAAGCACCTTGTTTGTGTGTTGTTTTCCTGCAGCACCCAACGGAAATGGCCTGCGCTGAGCACTGCAGCTGCTGGGCCAAAATTAACCAAGGGGATGCTACCACTGAAAGGCTTTCCAGCCTTGTCCCCTTCCTCTGCCCCCAGAACTGCTGCTGTTCTCGCATCAGATTGCGGAAGTATTCTGGGGTAAAACCTAATTCTCAGTATGAGACCAGTTTCCAGATGACACAGTTCTGCAATAGTGCACAGCATTATCAGGGTACAGCTGCTGATCTGTCAGGGCCATAGAGCAGCATTAGTTGATCTTCTCCGAACTCAGATAATAAGGGCAGTATTACCCAGCAGATTGTGACACCAGCACCTCCACCCTGCTTTTATTCATGTTTTCCTCTGTCCAAGACCTCCCTGGTGTGAATGGACCCAGTTTCAGGACAGCAATGGCTGTTGGCACTGCAGGATTCACTCTGATGTAACAAAGCAATGATGAAAATCTGGTATCAACAACATCCAGCTTCAGCAGAGAAAACACAACATTTGTCTAGCAACTACAGCAATTTGCTATTGGTACAGTCTTACACGTGAGTGCTCTAAAGCAGGCTGAAGTGCTTAAAATGTGGCCGATCATCATGGCACGTGTCAACTCTGGGAGGGAATGATGGCAAAGAAGATAACCCATCCAATACTGGTGGGGTTGCTTCATCCAGAAGGGGGGAAACAGTGGTAGGAGCTTTCAGAGCTGCACACCCTTTTGCTCCCCAGCCTCACAAGACACCTCTGCAGTGGGATGTGAGTGGCTGTGCCCCTAAGTGTGACACCATACGGGTCACAGTCACAGCTGCACGAGGTGGAGGGACCCTTCACTTGCACAACCCTAAGAGCAGTGTATCAGAAACACCAGAACAACAACAGCTTCTGTAAAGATATAATGAAATGATATGAAAAGTTAAGAGTTCAGAGTCCACAAGGATTCCTTGGCTTTTAGTTACTGGAGAAGATGCAGTTTCCACTGTAGATTTTTACTGACTTTTGGTGGAGTCAGTACTTCTGGATCTGAAAGGCAAATGGAACAAGTGTCAGAACAGGGGGTAACAGCAATATAGCTCCTTCAAGAGCTGTCAACTACTCCATTCACTTTTCTTACATCAAAGGATGCTGAGAAAGCTCTTGACATCTATAATTTCCCTGTAGTGACTGATCGCCAGCCTGCACAAAAGAGTGCCCTCAAGAGACCTGCTTACACCAGGAAACCTCTGGGCACACCAAGTCTCCTCTCAATTGTTAAGTGTTACTTTTCAGAACAAGGAGTCACAGGCACAAAGCCACAACCATTAGTGGCACAAAGCAGAACTCCACTCATTCACCTGTCACTGGCCCATCATGTACCACTGTGACCTGGCTCCGTTTGGTGTGAATAAGAGGCACAAGGCTTTCTCTGAAGCCAGCCCTGGCAGGTGGCTATAGGCAGGTTGCGTCTCTAGATTCAACAGAGGATTTCCCCAGGCAATTCCAGGACTAGCAGGGAAAGAGAATGTAGGACGAGTGGGCAGAGGGAAGACTGGGGAGTTGGGACCACCCTTTGCTAGGTCTCTCAGGCCTAATTTTGTATTCACTGCAAGGACTCAGAGATAGCAAAGCAACATGACAGATTGTAGCCTGGCCAGGTCAAGAGCCTAGCCTGACTGCCAAAGCCAGAGAGAAAAATTCAGCAGGTAAGTTACAAGAAGAATTATCTAACACATTCCTTAAGAAATCAGATTTTCCATTCCCTCACAACAGATTGACATTACACACAGAGGAAGCCAGGAGCAGTTGAGACGTTTTAGCACAGGAGACAGTTTTAAACTGAGACAGTTTTAGCACAAGAATTCAGAGCAAAATAAACTTTGTTGAGAAAGCTGCTCACTTGGCACAAGGCAGGATGGTACACCATAAAGAAAAGCAAGGAACCACCACAGCTGAGTAACTGGTACAACTGCTGGCAGGTAGCCGTGCTTGGAGAGCCTCGAAGCCCACTAACCTCCCTGACACTTCACACCAAAACCTAACTCAGAGCCTCAACTAACCTTGTACAACAGGAGGCATCATCCTCTTCTGCTGATAGGCAGCCATAATGCTGTTTGCAGTTGAATTGGGTCCCAGGACCTGTAAGAAGCAATAACCATGTTCCAACCTGAACAAAGCAAAGCACAAGCAGGGATACTCTCAAAGGAAACTCTGCTATTATTGTCCAAAACCAGGAGATCTCACAGTACAAAGTGAACAGGAATGTCTGATCAAAGCCCAGTAATGTCTCAGAAAAGTTAACACAGAGGCAGGAAGAGAGAACTGCTTTCACACAGCTTCTCAGGACACACAACTCTTCTCCCAACACCTACTTCTTCACAGCATCATAAATGTAATGATTTGGCAGGACTGACTTCATTACAGCACCATCAATGATTAAAGTTCATCAGGGAGTCTCTGTTCCCTGTCACACAGGAGTCTATGCTAGTCTTTAGGAGTCCTGCTATCAGCAATTAGGGAGAATATACTGGGGAACATCTTGTGTTCACCATAAATGCTCAGAAACCACTTAGCAGAAATAAAGACTTTTTCAACTCTGGAAGGGAACTAACTGAAGTCCTTGTGATTTCCTTATTCTGCAGTAAGCTGAAGCTTAGAAGCCTGACATAACCCTTGTTTTTGTAATATACTCCTTATGATATACGGTTCAGACTAAATTGACCAGTCCAGCTTTTCACTTCACAAGACCAGGCTGGACAACAGCTACTCTAGTACACTTCTACCATTAGGCCTAGAAAAGAAGAGAGTGTTTCCATATTCTACAAACTGCTTAAGATGGAGCTTACAAAAACAAGTCACCCCTAGGACAGGGCAACACAAGCCTCAGGAGACCTCATCACATCCAATGTGGCATTCAGTGTAAGGCACACAGTAGGCTGAACATGTTGTACACATCTACAGTGTACTGACTCAGCAGGTCCTGCATGGAATGTCTACTGAACCTCTAACAGAAAAAACCCCCAGATTTTGAAAGCCATGGAAGGATTCTGGGCTCTCTGCTGGAGAAGGGAAAATAGTGCTAAACACTTGATACTGTCTAGTGAGTGTGACAGGTTTTGTGGATGAGCACAGACCAGGCTGACAGAGCTCTGTTGCAGGTCTGGAGTCCAGATTTCTGGGATTGAGGTCTCCATCAACTGCAAAACCTCTTCCAGAACTTGCTGCAGGGCCCTTGCTTGCTCATCATAACCAAAGAGCACAAGCTGCTTCAGAAGGATGTGTATCTCTCCTGCAGGAGGGAACAGAAGCACAAGCAATAAATAGCAATTAACACAGGTATACTAAACAAACAGCTGCATTTCTTTGCTATCAGCACACAGGAAGGAGAGCAGCAACTCAGAACTGGTTCTGTTCCTACCAAGCCTCTCCAGCGTCCGAGAACAAAAGTAACACAAATCTGTAGTGGCATTGATAAGGCCTCTTCTCTCTGCTCCCAAACTTCAAATGCAGAGAGCTCACACGTTATTCTGAGCACAGAGGCAGATGAACTAAACCAAGGTCCAACACAGATGGCTATATGGACCAGGCAGCTTTTCTCCCCAGCACACACAGTAAGAGCAAGAGGCAGCACACTACCTTAGCTGTCCTCATCCTCACAAGCTGCAGCATGGATTAAGATCAACAGTTGTCCTACCTTTCACAGTCTCAACAGCACGAACACTCTCTCCCAGGACTTCCAGAAGGGCAATAGCCTCGAAAGGACTCCCCTCCTTCAGGCTGTATCTCTTACGCTCCGCCTTGCGTCGGTTCTTTGAGGATCGCCTGAAAAGAGTGTGTTCAATTACAGTGTGCACAACAAAATGAACTACTAACAGGGTAAGTCTGAAGGAACATCGACAGTATGCATGACACTTGTCACTCAAGTCCTTGCTCTCTCCAGTGACAGAGGCCTGTACTGCACTGACAATGTTTTCAGTGCTACTCAACCATTATCCTTTGTGGTCTGAAACACAATATAGGAGTTATGCTGTTTCTCTGCTCCAAAAAAGACTGCTCCATGTTCCAGCAAGGTTAAAGCATGTCTACAACACAAAGCAGGAGCTGCTCCAAGCACAAAGCAGTAGTCACTATCAGGCAAAGCTGAGGTCCACTTAAAACACTGGTGGCCAGGGTCTGTGCTTGGCTGTGAACATTTTAATTCCTGCCATCTCCAGAGCCTGCTGAGCTCCTACCCATGATCACAGGAAAGCAACTTCATTCATAGGCCAGAACTACTTGCATGATGTTCCCAAGTGATCCACACACTCTGATGTTGAATACTAAGGCTGCATTCTCTTTCTGCTTACATCTGGTTCACACAAAAAAAAAAGTGTCTGAAAAGTCCACATTTTTCCCACAACTGTATTCTTCCACAGTTCAGCCAGGGAATTCAGAAGTGGTACCACAGACTACACCAGCCTGTTACACACCCCACCCCACACCGCAGCTCATATTCTCGAGAGCACTCAAAAACAATGCAGCCAACCACTGTGGGAAGACATTGGTATGAGATTTAGTAGCAACCCCCACGCACCAAGTGCAAAACCTCGGCCAAAGAACACAAGCATCAGCTGTTAATATTTGAGAGGCTCTGCCTGTATTCTGTGTCTAGCTCTCTACAGCCAGCTATTCTGGCCACATGCCCAACACCCATGGAGCCAGATCCTACCCAGAGTCTGTGTTCACAGCTCCTCTGCTGGGCACTCACTTCCTGTTGCACTAGTAGCTTCTGGCATTTTCTGCTCTTTCCCTTCCAATGAGAGTTAAAATAACCACGAAATGCCTGTAATTAAAGCAGCTCCAAGGCACACACAGCTGCAAGGAGGAGCATGCCAAGCATGAGCAAGCTGACCTCCTGAATGCTGATGCCAGAACAGTCACTACCTGATTTGAAGGCAGGTACCTACGCTGATATTCTTGAATTGCTGTGTGAGTATTTGCTGTTCATGTCACTGGCTGTCACAACACTGCTGGTTTCAGAGAAAAGCTCCAATTCTGGGCAATTTGGCACTTCATAATCTGCAAAACACGGTAACAACTTTCACAGTACAGAAAAAGGTCAGAGTTATTTCAAGCTTTCTCTCTGGTCGCTCTGTGTTGTTTGCTGGGCAGATTTATTCTACCTGCTGGTGTTCAGGAGCCTTGTGGCTCCCAACCCCACTGAACCAGCACACAAGAAGAAACAGTAATTGTGAGACACTGCTCCTCTGCCCTGGTGGGGATCATGATATTGAACAGCACAATCAGAGGGACGACAATCTCAGTGCAGCAGATCCAGAGGAGGACACAGCATTCTGCTTTTGGAAAATTTCCCTGAGCCTGTGTGAGCTGGCAGGTGAATATGCCCATAGGTATTTGGCACAAAAGACATGGTGAGTACTGTCTCACCCAGCCAAGATCGTACTGTGGAGACAATGCCATGTCATTTTGAAGAGCTTTCAGGTGCATTTTCCTTCTGTGAAAGCGGTGACCCAAGGTAGAGATGAAAATACAGAATAAGCACTCCAAGTACGGAGTGAGGAGGGGTTGAGAAGGGTGCTGTTTCACTGCTGTAGATCCCACTGGAGCTAGAGGAGAGCACAGCTCCATCAGAGCAAATAGAAGCCACAAACACAAATAAGATCACAGCTACTTATGCAGGAGAAAGTCATATGCACTTCAATACCAACCCTGCAGGTTCTCACAGGCCTTCTCCTTCAGCTCTCGGACCACTTGCAGGCGACTCTTATGGTGAAGAAATGCTGTTTTCTGGGAATCTAGGAAGATCAGCTGGCTTTTCTGAGCTGCTCATTAAGAAAATAAAAATATACACATTTTTGCAAGAGAAACAGAAAAGCATTTTTTACACATGCACAGTCCTTCAATAAGCTCAGAAATCAGGTGCAAAGCACACAAAAGGACTCAAATGGAAAGAAATTCAAAGCTTTTAATACAGGAGCCCGCCATGCAAGATATACCTGGATGTGGAGTGAATTAACCTGCCAGACAAATATCTTCTAGAACAAGAGTCTTGTTTCTGATACAGGAAGAACAGAAAGTTCTACGGCTAAGTCTCTTTCCATTAATTAGGTTTAAATTAAAGAAAAAAAAAAACCCCTCAACTCATCAAGCATGAAAAGCAAGAACAAGGAATAGTAACAAAACATCCTTCCTGTGTGGAAGGGAGAATACAGCTATCAAATAATTTTTTATTTCCAAAAACTACTCATCAAAGCTTACAGGACAGCTAGCCATTTTCCTGATCCATAGCTCTGCTGCCACATGTGCTCTGGAACAAGTACTGTCCTGCTTGTTCATGGACATGCAGACACAGACCTCTTTGCAGCTTTTGACTGTGAGGTGTGGAAAAGCTCCAAAGGAGCCTGACTAAGCTAAAAAGATCCCATGACACTGCAGGGCTTCAAGATGCACCAAGGAGAGCCAAATGCAGCTAACTGAGCAGCATCAATTAGGTGGAAGCAAAGTATCCTTCCATACACCTTCCAATACCGGAACGCTGTGACTTCCCACAGACCCAGCAAAGATCTTCATTAGCCTCTATGGCACAGAGAAATCTTAGATTCTTGCACAGATTCACCTTCCAAAATAGCAGGTTTCAAGTTGGTCTCCAAGATATCCAGTCTACCATACTTGTGAATCTGGATCAAGGAAAGAAAAGAGGGTATCATTTAAGGATCTAATCCAGATCACATCCCTCTGTTTTTGCACTCTAAAGATATATTTCCACTTCTGTCCTCGTGATTTGAAATGTCTTACCAGCCTTAAAGCCTCTTCCCAAAGAGCCCCTTCTAAGAGCAGGAGAACAGCATCTTCATAGTCCTAGAAGGAAAAGAGCAACCATGGGCTGCTGCTGATGTTAGTAACACACATTCAGGTAGAAGCTATTCAGATGGGTATTTCTATGCAGCAGTATCACAGCCAAGAGAGGAAAACATTACTATGCCAGCTACTTTGATGTGTTGACATAAAAAAACCAAACAAGCAAACAAAAACCACAAACCAACCCAGCAAAACGATGTTACCTGTCCCACACTAAGGGGAAATCCCTCTGGAACTCTGTCTTCCTTTTTCCAGCCCTTATGTCTCAGCTCTCTGAGACAAAAGCTTTTCACACCAAAGCATGGGCAACTTCATGAGTGGAAAAGCTCAGGGACACAGCATTTATCCCCACCCTGGTCACTGCATCAGCCAGACCTGCTCTGCCCTCGCCAAGGGGGCCCATGGCACAGAGTGTTTTGCTGTCAGCATGCATGGAGCCACACGTGGTACAGGAGAAGAGAGAAAACACGGACAGTGTATCTGTCTGACAGAGGGCATTACTGGGACATAGGCAGGAGGGTGACTACATTACCTGAGTGTACTGCTCCAGGAGTATGGCTGCCTCTGCATGCTTTCTCTGTTCAACCAGTTTTCCTATAAGAAAAAGTGGAGTTTCAGCTTTTCAGAAACTGCTGGATTTTGTGCCACAAAACTACAAAGTAGAGGAAAATCCCACTCACTGAGACACTTTCTATCTGCTCACAATGTACTCAAATCGCTAAATTACAGTCGTGATTTAAAAGGGGCACCATAAAAAAGCATTAAAGGCATGAAGAATTTAAATCACATTAAGTGACAGAAAAAGCAAATACTGGAGTATCCAGCTCTGGAAGACTAGACTCCCAGAAGCCATATTCCCTCTGTGTTAAGCGGCCCTTCATAAACTCCTCCTCTGAGTAAGGCTGAATTCAGGAGGACACTGCCTTTCTCTTGCTAAAATAGGTGAAATTTCTCTTGCTGAAATATATACCAGGTCCACAACACATCTCATGTCTGACATGTGCTAGTGAGCACAAATTCTGTGACCAGCTACCTTTTTCTCCTTAGGACAGCACACAGCTTTACATGTACCAGCTGCTCCTAGCTGGTAGCTGGCTTCAAGGAGAAAACAAGATGCAGCTCCAAATTATCCAACAGCCTTTAAGGCCGGTGAACAGGCACAGCACTTGCACCAATTAATGTCTAGAGGCCTCAGTAATGTCAGACACTTCAGAGCATGTCCATTCCTTGAGGTTAACCAATGAGGCAATTCAGAAGAGCAGTCTGGCAACCAGCTGCAAGGGGACAACACAAGAAGCAGTCAGCACTGGGCAGCCAAGGCCACAGCTTGCTTGGCAGCTCCTGTGTTGCCTACCAATTCAGCTTCAACATCTTTTGGTTCCTTTGGGAAACAAAGGTCATGTGCAAATGCACAAACTCTTGGGGAAACATGGGATCTGTGTTCTCATTTAAGAAAAACGCTGCTGAATACTGAAGTTTTCATGGAATTTTAGGAAAAACCAAAGTGAACCACAAATAACAGCAGCCACTTCTGCTCTGCACATTTCCATCTCTTCAAGGCCTACCTGCCATGCTCCGTGCCAGGCTGGACAGCTTATCCTTTGTGTAACCAAGCCGTGATGCCATGCACAGGGCTTGCTGCCAGCTGCCACTGCTCTGAAAAGCATCAAGTGCTTTTGCAAAGATGCCAGCACGAGCAAGTATCAGTGCAGCCTGTTCATACAGCTGCTTCTGAATCAAGTACTCCCCATATGCATCACTGATATCCTGAAAGAAAGGGACAAAAAAAAAAACCCAAAAAAATATTAGTAACGTCAGTAGCAGTCCCCCATTAGTAAAAATTAAGGGCCCATCAACAAAAGCCTATTACCAAACTTCTCCAAGGAGTTTCTAGGCATGAAGTTTCTACCTCATTTCAAACTATACCAAGCCGAGGGCTGATGATCAGAACATGGAGACACTTCACAGAGCTACAGCAAGTGACACAGGGAGGTACCTAACTCTCCAAACCAAATGCTGGGTAAACTAGATTATTGCAGGAAACCAGACCCTTCCTCCCAACCCACATGAACAGTTTTTGTTAGAATGTCTCTCTGAACCAAGCTACTTTAGGAAACAAACACTGGCACAAGGGAACATGCAAGCCCTGTAATTCTATAGGCACAGGCTACTCAAAGCTCACTATCTCCATGAAGAAGGGGCAAGCAGATTTGACTGAAAGGATACAGGGGGAATAATAAAACACTCCCAATGAGTCTTTCAGAAACAGACCGCCCTCATGAGTAAAGACTCCTTTCTGCTTTCACCATGTTGCAAACAGACCGATTTTCTCTATTTCCCCTCTCACTCAACTCCTCCTTGTACAAAGGCTTGTGTGTTGTGGGTTTACAATATCTACATTAGATTATATTAAACGCATTTACATTTTATCTCAACCTTGGACAAGCTAAAGTTCTTCAGTAATACTGAAACCAATAAGGGACGCTATGTATAAGGAAACAGCACATCTAGAAGTGTCCAAGCTCTCCAGCACTTTTCAGAACAGTTTAAGGATAACAAATTGTTCCCACACAATCTGCAAGCCACACAGAGGTCAAGACAGGAAGGAGTGTTTCTGAGACTATGGGAGTTATTCAGCACACTGTAAGAGATAGTGCGGCAGAAGAAACAGGACTTCCAGGTGCTCTCTGAGACACAGGACTGAAGGAATAACAACCACTGATGACGACGCCCCACAGGGCTAGTACTGAGACTCATTCCAGCTCTTATCTCAGAGGAGGGTCTCAGACAACACTGGAATAGCAATGACCGACAGAACTTGAACACCAGCAGCTGCAGTTTCATTCCTGCCCTCATGCAAGGTGCTGAGGATATCCAAACACATGCATAAGGGAATAAAAAGCTTTGACACTGCACTGTCACGAGCTTACGCACCTTGTACTCCTGAGTGCTAGAGGGGTACAGCTTCAAGGCCTCAGAATACAGATTCTGATCCTTCACCAAGTTCAGAAATTCAGAGAAGTGTTCAGGACCTGCAGAAATAATTTACTTTTTGTAAAAACAAAAGAGAAAGTACATGGCCCTCCCGGCTCCCAGACAGTCTGGGTTCACAGCATCAAGAAGCAACCAGAGGTGCGTGGGTGGTGAAGAGCACCCGTTCTACCACTGTAAAATCAAGGCGTTCACTTCCTTGAGGTTTGCTCTGCTTTTCCCAGAGATCTTAACCAAGCACAATTCACTTAAACAGAAACAACACAAGACTTCATGTGCTTCATGACCACAGAGCAGTAAACATTTCTTTCTCCCTGCACCAAGCTGCAGTAGAAAAAGCATGCAGCAGATCACCACACATTACCACATGATCTTGTGCAATCCTTCTCTTTCTTCAGCTATTTCCCCCCAAAGGATCTCCAAAATGGAAATGTTACACTGCAGAAATCCTTCTTAAGACACCTACCACATTTGCTGAGGTGGCCAAGAGCTTTTGTGTATCTCTTTAAGTGTCTGTCTATTGTATATCGCTGATAATTGGTTTCCATTTTACGGAGGGTATTTAAGAAGGGCAAGTATTCCTTTGGGTCCTGCAAAGAACAATAAAAACTACAGCTGAGCTAATCTGCTAAAATCCTTATCTGCCCCCATCTGCTCAAATCCTTATCTGTCCCCATCTTCACCAACAGACAGTCCCATATTTGAAAATATATGATAATACACTAAAAAAGGCACTTTTTTTCCAAATGTAAGCCATCTTATAGAATCAATTTGTGCATATACTCTTGCCAGAAATTACTAACTTAAATTACCAGGCTCCCACATGGACTTCAGCAGTATCTAAAGCTGCTGGCAGCATTAAAAATTCAAGCCTATGTGTCATATCAAATGTTGTTTTCTATTATCTATGATTATGTATAAATTTGCAGCCATAAAGCTCTCAACTTCCCCACACCAAAGGTCATAAAACCCATTAACATGAATAGGGTGTTCTAACTGATGGGCAGCAGAATTTGCTGTAACATTAGGAAACTCCGAAGATGCAGATGGGCATTTCAGTTCAGAGATTTCACATTAAACCCACGTGAAGACACACGTTATTACCACGGGCACCACTACACAAGCAAGAATCAAGAGTACAGAACTCTTAAAGGAATGGAAAGCATGCACTCACAACACTTCAGATACCAGTCCCTCCCTTCCCCAGAGCTACTTCGTCTTGCTGCTCTGGAAGAGCACTGTTTCACCTTAAACATAAATAAATTTCCAAAGCTGTGCTCAAGAAGTACCAAAGGATGCAGAGACATGACACCTTCCCAGCATCATCCCAAGCACACACAGAGCTTCTGAGCAACTGGAATCCTGCCTGGGTAGAGAGCCATTACTAAGAAAACATGCGCGCTGATCTGCAAACTCCAAAGAACCTTTGAAAAAATAAAAAATAAGTTCCTTAGCTGGAACTATAAGCCAAGACCTTTTGAGACTTTTCTGCCACCATGACAACCAAATCAAAGTTGTACGTCCCCAAGGAATAATCATATAATTCATTGACATCCACAAGGAAAAGCAGGTACTTCAGTGCTTCTTCTGCACTCACAGCTTGGACATCTGGGGTAATGCTTTCTGCAACAAGATAAAGCAGCATATGGTCTGTTACACCAACAGCAGTGGAACCTGCTGGGAGGAAAGGATGCACCATCAAGCACAACCCTGATTGTTATCAGAGAGGGACCATCAGACTAACAGCTTGTTCTGTCTTGCAGAAGGGTTACTTTGCCTTTACTGGGCAACTTCAAGGACCATCCCACGCATAGCACTGAGTGTGCAACTGTGACAAGCTAAAAGCATCAGCACAGAATAAAGGCAAAGTTTGCCAGTTTGAGATATCCAGAATAGGAACTTCCTATTCCATGTTGGGAGAAGTAGAGCTCCAACTGGAAAGTGAAAACAGGTCTAGCTGTGGGGTATCTGCCAGCAAACTTAGGTAAAAGGGTGAGCTGAGGGCATGTACAGCAGCCTGTCTTAACTGATATGCTGCTGTACCTACACACACATCTAGTTTCAAGTACATTTCTGTTTTCTGGCTTGCTCCATAAACAGTCACCTTAAAATAATTTTCTTGATGAACCATGCTAACAATCAAAGTGTTGAGGCACACATTCAGTGCAGTAGCTCAGGGTGCAGGTGCAGTGGGAGCTGCAGGTTGAGCTCCGGGTGGTGAGAGTTCCAGTGTGAACTGCCAACCCCTTGCAGAACAAAGGGGACAGAGACCTGTGAGACACTGAGACACAGCAGGAGCTGAGGATCTCCACATTTTTACAGGGATAGACTGTGAAGGTATAAAAGTTCTCAGAGGCCCAGGGGGTCCTTTGTTCAGGGTCCCTCCTCAGAGGCACCAGCTGGATCTGCTATTTTGTTATGTAGTTACTGCACCAAGACTAAATTATATTAACGATGGGGATGTCTGAGACTCTGCTATGGGAAAGAAACCTGGGGTTGAGCTGGTAAGGAATCCTGGTCTGAGTGGGGCGGTGGTCCCAGCTCAGGTGGTGTGAATGTGACTGCCAGTGTGGCTCCGGGATGGTCAGACAGGGAAGTTTCCTCCTAAACAGTTTCGGTTGGACAGCAAAGTTTCTGTAACACAAAGCTCCTGCAAACCCCCCATTTTCAAACTTTTGAGCTCCTGATACAAAACCTCGAAGATCGTGAACTTTCTGGAGAGCAATTTCCAGTTCTGGAGGACTCTTCTTTACAAGTGCTGTCAGTATTGATAGGCAGTATCTGAAGAAAAGAAAAGTAGTGAATGCAAAAGTGAGAAGGCAGAAACACAGCTTATTCCTTTTTTGCAGTCTGTGAAAGTTCTAGTTTATGTCTTAGTAAAAAAATAAAAAAAGAAACTGCTCAGGCACTTTGATCCTCCGAAAGGAAGGCAGCAAACATGGGAAAAGAACAGAATATACCAGAAAGGTTTTGCTACTCAGCATGTCTTCCCAAACATGTCACAAAGCTGGAGGTGTGTTTTGAGTAGAATGAGCATCCTTACCATGCCAGCCAGCATGAAGAGGACATATCTCTCTTTGAAATTTCAGATAGCTGGACACAGTTTTCCAAAGAAATTTGGCATGAAAACAGCCTTTTTTTATAAAGGGAAAGCTTTCTAGGGTGTTATTTATACTTTCATACACTTCACATTTACTATTTCAAAATAGGTTTCCCAGCCAAGCAGATGCTTTATTTTCTGAAACAGTTTGCCGGAAAGTGTCTAAATTCTCTGGGCTCAGCTGTCCCAGACCCACCACCTGTCACTCCTGTCTCCACTGTTTAACACTAAGTTGCCAGTAGTTTAGCACCATTTCAACAGGCACTGTTAGTATCCTATTTTCCCAGCTTTTATCCTTGTCTGGTGTTGATTCATCCAACGAGGATGGTGACCAAAAAGGTAATGAACCAGGAACATGGAGCTGATCATTTACACAGCAATTCAGTGTCAAACAGAACAGCTGATACCTTTCCAAAGGGCCAGCTGCTTCAAACAGTCAGCAACTCACCAAGATGAAAATCTTGCTCATGTCTCCATTTCCACACAGACTGATCCTAAATTGAGCATACATCCTAAACCTTTATAAGCATCCCCGCATCTATTATTTTAATTCTGATAGTAAAATGTTGGTATGCTATCTGTGGAATTATTAGATGTTTCCAGAACAGCATCCTCAGCAGAAGGAAGGCATGGTATAGTTAGTTTNTGATGTCAAGGACAGCTTTGCTTCCTGCCAACGACTTAACAGAAATCTCTCTAATGGTTCCTTCACCTACAGTAATGAAGTGCTCACTTTTGAGGGTCAATGTGTTCCATGGCAACTCTCATCACGTCACATATGAGGTTTACTTTTTTCTGATCACGATGCTGGCGTGGCTGGGTATTGCTGCTACCATTCAGAGACGGGTACATACTCTTCGTGAAATCTTCTTCTCTAGATAAAAACAGGTAATGTGAGCAAGAGCACTGTCCAATCACATAGCCCAGAACAAAGACAATAAGGTTAAGGAACTCAAATACATGCAGAAAATAACGACTCATCAACTGCCACACTAACAGAAAGCTCTCCAAAATCTCTGTTGGTCCCAACTGATTGACAGCCAAGAGAGGCATTTAAAAAAACCCCTAAAACTGGTCAAACAACTACTTCAGTAGCACAAAAAAATAAGAAGGCAAGATTTACAAGATACAGCTGTCTTCTACTAAATCCACTATGCATTTATCCACTGAACAATTCAGAAAAATAAGCCATTTGCTATTATTTCCAGTCAGGTCAAAACTGAAAATCAAACCAAACACCTAAGTGTGATAGCACCAGGTCCTACACAATTATTTACTTTAGCAAGCTTGAGAATTCCTGAAACTACCAGGACCATAAAGGCTCATCACTGAGCCTTTAAGAAAGAAGTCAGGGGACTTGATTTGAGGATCCAAGCAAGTATCTTGGCCTCAGACTCCAGATATGCAGTGCCACTTTGCTCCTCTTTATGAGGGAAGAAAATTTTCCCTGTTCTCATTTACTGCTCTACAGCAAACCAGCAGAGAAGTCAAAGCACTCAGATAATGTACTAATTACTTGCTGCAAAAATCTAATGGCTGCCTGTAAGCTGGAATTCCCAACAAGACACACTACCCCTGAAACTACTGAGCTTACTCAAGCCTTTATGACTCAACATACCAGATTTCTGATTCCTTGCACCCACATCGAAGAGTTGCCAATATTTTGACAAAACAATGTACCACCACTGATTACATGCATGCTTCCATTTGCAGACTTATACTCACTTCAGTTCAGTGAAAAACAAGTTGATGTAATTCACAGAATCTATCTGCCTGATAAAGGTTTCTGTGTTTTCCAGAAATACCTGAAATGAACAAGAATATTATCACTGTTATTCTGAACACTAAGAACATGTACATCAAGTACAAGAATAAATTCAGAGACCTTGTCTGAAAGTACATGACGAAGGAAATGCTAAATCTGATCTGTCTGCATGATGATGTTGCAGTGCAGAACAGCCATCACCACTGAAAGCAGAATCACAGCACCACCTGCACTTTTGAGCCCACTGTTCAGTGGTGACGGATTCCAGGGTGGATTAGTATGGCAAACAACACAAGAGAACTGGGCAGACTTGCCTTGGGATTGTGGTCATAGAGAAGATTGAGGTTGATTCGCAGCTTCCTCATACACTGAAAAGCTTCCCTGAACATAAGCCTGGAGAAATGAGTCAAGTGGGACAGTTTACATAGTGGATAAGATGCAATACCCGCAAATAAAGGCAACTGACTAGAGCTAAGCACAGAACCAGTGGGAAGAGAACAGCCTACACAATAAGCTGTGCAGACTGCCTTCCAGAAAAATGTGCAAGGTCAATACTGTTCACTGTTGCCCCCTGCAGTGGGACACACCAGCATGCAAGGTTGATGAAGCAATACAGAACTTAAGATTACTTTTATCTACATTAAAAGAGAGTGTTACATTTTGGACCAACTTCCCTTTCAGAAAATTTAACTATAAATGAATTCAGTAAAAAATGGAAAACAGCCAGCTTAATCCTAAAGTGACTGAGATGTCTGAAGAATGGAGGAGATGAAGATTTCTCCTACCCACGCAATCTCAGCACACATAATAAGCCCTTCAGTGGTGAAGTGAGAAACACCTGGCACCGCTGAAAGGCAGACTTCTAGGTGGTTACCCCAGAAACAGTTTTGTTCCCTCTAACAAGGTCAATTCCTCTCAGTTTAGCCTCCCTCTCTTTTCCAGGTCAGTCAGCCTCTAACAACTCAGACTGGGGGAGGGAAGACAAGAATACACCAGCGCCATCTACCTGTCTAGCCACTTCCGAATCTGGGCAAGAACCAGAGCGCGGTGATGAACGGTCTCCAGATTTCCTCTTGGCATCTATAACACAAGATCCACACAATTACTTACTTGTAGTTACTCTGCTTACATTGTAGGCAAAGTGGCCAAATTCTTAGGCCTGTCTGCTACTTGCAAGTGCATGGGCCTGTTTGCTCACTTCAGAGGACATACAATTTCAACAACTGTGGAAAAATATCTGAACATTCTCTCAGTACACAAACATTCCTTCCTCAGAAGGCTGGATTCTACCTAGCCAGGCATGACCCAGAGCAACCTGATCAAGTTTTCATGTTAGCCCTGCTCTGAGGAGGATGTTGGGCTCCACACTTCCAAAAGTGCCTCTCAAATTACATCCTTCTCCATTCTGTGAATCTCTGCTGGTTCTGAAGGGTGAGCTCAGCAAAAAACTAAGTGCCAAGGCTAATGGAGGGCTGCTAGTAAGTACTCGGAAGTGAGTCTTGAGATTCGTGGTGAGAAGCCACAATATGTAGCACTACACTATCTCAGCCATTAGGAACTTGAATAGTCCTTCCCAGTTCTGCACATACCTGTCTGCCTGTACTGAACCTAACTCCCACAGGCATGTTCAAAATCCCTCTGCATCCAGCTGGGCAGCTGGAGATTTGTGAGGTGGAGTGCTGCAGCGCTACAGGGCATCAGCTTTGTAGCACTGCACACACTGTTTGTAGGTTGGCCAGCTGCCCACTCTGACAGGCCCCTGCACACCCTGAAAGCAGATGTCAGCACACACGGGCAGAGCACTGACCTGCAGCACCACCTTTGTGTCCTGGGGAACAACGGTGACGATACGTGAGCCTCGCTCCACCTTGCGCAGGGTCTCACTGTTGGGCGCAGCAGCACTGCTCAGGCCAGCCTGGAGGGCTGAAGACATCATTTATCAGCATACATGGCACATGCAGCACAGTGCCCCAGTAAGGACCTCATATGTTGCAGGAGCCCGGCAAGGTTGTCTGGACCAACCGAGCCACCAATACAGCAGCGATCTTCAACAATTCCTGACAGGATGAGAACTTGCTCAGTGCTAATCACTGCTGTACCTGTACAAAAAGCAGAGGTGTGTCCTCTGTACAACTGGATGACAGAGCTCAGCAGTTGAGAGTAGCACTGAAAGGTGTAAAGGACAAATAAGTTGTCATCTGGCCTTTACCAAGGTCATCACACTTCTCATTGCCAGACACCACCAGAAACTCTTTGTACAGTGATCCCCTCTCTACTGCACCCTCAAACAGCACAGACTTCTTCTTTTGGACATGGAGGGAAGGGAGGGAATGCAGGGCTAGGCTGCTGAAAACAGTGTAAGGGTCAACTACAGCACAAATTCTCTTCCCTGTGAAAAGCATGTGATATATAGTCAGTTCCCTGAGCTCTTTGCTTTTTGGTAGATTTCTGAAAGCAGCTCTCTTACTCTTGTCTCTTAAACAGTTCCTTTGAGGAACTCAAATACAGCAGGTTTGGATGTGAAAAATGGGGACATCTTGTGCTTCCACAACAAATGCTATGAGTTACCAGCAGCAGGCAGCCAGTGCTGATATTTACCTTTCACTGATAAGTTCTTCAAGCAGAAGCACTGACAGGTGTGGGAGTTGGTTGTCACCAACAAAAACTCATTGTATGTTGCAAATGATGTGATGTTAGAAGCAACCTGTAAAAAAATGAAGTTTATCACAGTTTAGACCAGAACAGGAAAACTGCCTTTGGCAAAGGAAAAGGGGATGGAGCAAGGGGAAAAAGCTTCATACCTCAATATCATTAACAAAAAACCGGCATCGATCTGTGAGGCCCAAGATCACCTCCTGTAATTAAAATGATGACACCTATGAGCTATCAGCATCAAAACCGCCAGTATTTCACAACACTGACAAGCACTGGATTGAAGTACCTTACAATTAGGTACCAAGTACCTCATGTGAATTAGAGAAGCTGGAGAGCAAGTCATCCAGTCTCTCTTCCAGGAGGGCTTAAACTTAAGCATCTTTTAACACAGCTGGCTGAAAATCCAGCTTGGCCTGCCCTGTAACTGCACAGTCACAAAATGGAAGCAGAAGCCATGCGAGAAATCTAGGTTTTTCTATTCAGCAGCACTTGGTCTAGGATACCAGAGGAAAAGGACCACTACAGAGCGGAGCAAAGCAAGTTCCTACAGCTGGATGCGCACTGAAGGAAGGAAACCTCTGAAATATCTGCAAAACAGCTAGTCTTTCGTTAAGCTCTTGAAACTACTGTAACTATCAAGAAACCATCTCCAATAGGAAAAACCAGTAGTAGGAGATCTGCAGTATCTCAGTGCAGTCATACTGGCTAATAGGTTAAGGTCATATAAAACAACACAAAATGGTCGTTTCACAAAGAGCATGGCAGTAACTGCTAAAAACTTCCAATCTGAAATTTCTCACTCTTTAATGAAATTAACATTGTATTCATAAAATGGGGTGACTGGGTGTTAACTGCAATCCACCAGAAATGCTGTAGAAGGCAAGGGAAGATAAGCTCTCAGCTCTGCATAGGGCCTTATGAAGAACATCATGAACAAGTATCATTGGGCCCTGGGCAGAGGACCATGGTGTGCTTTTGACACAGAAAACAACTCAGTAGGGAATTTAATCTGCTCACAGTCTCACTTACTTCACCATTGATCCTTGCGATGGAAGTCTGCACACAACGGTAGGGGAACTGAATAGCAGAGCCACTGCTGCTCCGCCAGGGCTCAAGGACTGGAGTAGAAGCCTCTAAGGAGCAAAGAAGATGTAATTGTTTTCCAGCCACTCAGAAACTCACACATTAAAACCACAAGACACATATCTCAAGAAAACTACAACTGGGAATAAGCTACACTATTTGACAGAGGGGAGGAATGCTGGCATAGAAGTCCAGGACACAGCGGACAAGAAGGTGGTAACTTCTAGGGGCTCAGTAGTGCCTGTGGAATGAGAGAGAAGTACTGTGGATGCAGCAGTCAGTCAGCACTGAACTTTGTGTGTGTGCATATGCTTGTTAACGTACGTATGTGTATACATATAAAGTTACTGTTAATTGAATTCTGACACAAATCACTAATTTCGGCCCGTTTCTGGGAGCAAAGGAAACATGAAAGGCAGCACCAACTACTCAGGAAGAGTCACTCAAGTCCCTGAAAGTCAAATCATCTCATTAAACCTTTCAAGAAATATGTAATAACTACACCTAAGACCAGGTACTGTAACAGGACCCATCTTACCCCACAGGTATTTTAAGACCCGTCTATCAGTCAGCTGCAGAGCTACAGTTTTGGTCACTGGGCTGCAGTACAGGCTGATCACTTCTCCATCTACAGGCACTGACAACCTGATATAAGACAGAGAAAACACAGAACATTGGTCACAGCAGACACACTTAGCACGTTGTTCCTGCCTTTCTTGTAGCCGGATGAAAAGATGCACATCTCCAGCATGGACATACTTTGTTCATGTAAGAATCTTCTGCAGTCTTCTCACACCTATGTCAGCTGACAGTGGCACCACAGAGCACCAGCAACTCCAGCCAACAGGCATTTGCCTAACTGCGCTGGTCACTGTCTGCACTGCAGCACTCTGCAAACACACGCGTCTTTTTCTGTTCTACAGTTCACATGCAAATCATTCTGTCTTTGCAGTTTGAGTGCTGCAGAAGGCAGCTCTCCCAGCCTCTTTGGGAACCATTTCTGTACCCCAGCTGGCTTTCTTTTGTGTCTAGTTTTAGCTCAACTGGCCCCACAAAGACCAGCAGGTGAGGAGGAGGAGGAGGACAGCAGTTTCAATGGCAATTGGTCCCCTTCTGGACCTTGATAATGGTGGGCAAAGGGTAGAATGGAGGAATTCAGTGTAATGTGCCATCCCCCCTCACCCAAGGGCCTCGAATTCCAAGGAACAGAGCCATCTTGCACTGATACAGGCATGTTTAGCAAGCACCCTTGCCAGGCTGGGTGTAGGCATTAGGATTATAGGCAAGTGTTGACCAGTGGCCAGCTTCATGAACTGTTTGGTTGTCCTGCAGGAAGAGAGCCAAATTCCTTAACCCACGGCCTCCAGGCTGCATGTCTAACGAAATACTTAATTCCTGCTAGGCACTGTCCAGAAGTGTTCTCAGACTTCAGCCACAACTGACAGATCTCAAGTACCGTAAATTCAGGCACTCTTCTTCAGCTCCAGCCACATGAGGCACTGCAGTCAGATGGTGAAGGACAGACTGAGCAGCATGGTGACCTTGACCAACAACCAGGAAGCTGTCATCTGGCAGCCAGGTGAGAAATCTGAGCCCCAGAGGATTCATCACTTCATTGCTGCCACTGCTCACATCAACTCTGTCACAAAATAAGAGAGGTTGGGACGCAAATAGAACCTGATTTCAGTAGGCCAGTTCACTGGAGAGGCGAAGGACCTCCTAAGCACAGCCTGGCTATTCAGATACACCGCACGGCTGGGAGGGCTCCAGTGCAGAAACACAGATACCCAAAGCATGAATCCTGCCACAGACTGGGCTGGAGATAAAGGATGAGACCTAGGAAGCTCCGTCTGTTTTCCCTAGGTAGTACTGCTTCCCTGCCAACTACCTCTAGGAACAAACAGAGAGCATGGTGGGATTTTTAACCTCATCACTGTCTCTGCCACGCAAGCAGCTCTATTAGTCTGCATGCCATGACCATGGGCCTGGGCACTGCACCATCATTCCTCTGTGCTCCGGCTCCCAGAGCCAAAGTGCTGCACCAGCCACAGGAAGGGATATCTCAGTGCTGTCACTGACAGTCACTGGTTCTGCTAGATAGAGACCTCAGTAGAGGGCACTTCTCAGCACTACTTGCAGACACAGTGTCAACAAAATGAAACCATGTTATCTGATAGCCTCTTAAAAATCTTGAGAAAAGTGGTCAGAGCTGTGACCTCTAAAGCATCCAGCCAGGTACAACCCTCTTCTCCCCTCTACAGCTGCAGTAGTTCTGTATTACCTGTAGGTTTTATCCAGGTATGGTGTTTCCACAGCTGCTTGAAACCCATTTCCTCCCACAGCTCCAAACTTGACAGTAGGGTCGTTTACTGTACTCTGTCCTAGCAAACGCAAAGCAGAACAAAGCAGAGTTTAGAGATCCTCTCAACAGAGCCCCTTCCATCTTCAATCTTATCAAAAGGTAGATGTTACATGAAACTATTAAAAAAGTCAGAAAATGCCATCCCTACTTGTACAGCCAAAATGTCATTCTCATTAACACTTGCTCTGAGGAAGACAGTCACCTGCCAACATTGCAGTAATAAACAGCTGTTTCCTCACACCACGCTGTATATAGAACTGCTTTGGGAAGTGCTGGGTGCCCCACACAGACTCTCAGACACTTCCCAGTGCCAGTCAGCATCATGCCATCAGAGCAGCTTATGCATGATACCATGTGCTGCACTCAAGCTGAAGCTACGCTGGGGAATATTACCAGCACAATTACATAGTCAAGTGCCAAACAATGTCTTCTCACACAGTCAATGCGCCACCAAAATGCTTCTATGTCGCTCAATCTACTGGAAATGAGAGCAGAGCTTGAACTCACGCTTAAACCAAGTATGTCTTGTGTAAAGGTTTAAATGACCACCACCTTACTAGTCCCCCACGGTACTGTTGTCAGGAACACAGGGTTTCTTTTAATGAGGCTGAAACATGCTCTCACCATATCTGTACACAGAGATCCTGTTATCAGCATCCAGGACAGCCATGTCCCCACTACGTCCGGGATCTGTGTGAAATGCAACCTGATTAACTGCCTGTTGGAGCTGGAGCTCATAGGTACACATGGGTGGAGGCACCACAGCGTGCTGGAATGCTGTGACAAGCACTTTATCTGTGGAAGAAAAGAGAAGAAAATCCAAGATGCACCCCAGTCCAAATGTTAGCGAGGCTCTTTCTGGATTCTTTACTGGAAGTAGAAATAATATTACAGGAAAATGGTTGCTGTGCTCTGAGTGGTTCTCTTCATTGAGCCACCTGTGAAGCTTCTATCAATTACATGGACCCCTCCCTAAAAGCTTTGTAGAAACAACAACTAAAAGAAGAACTATCATAATCTCATCCAGCCTGAATACAAAAGGCTACACCACCTTTTCTGACCCTAGAGCTAGAAAGCTGTCCCACTGCTTACCTCCATCTATAACAGCCACATTTGCCATATGCTGGCTGTTCTCCCCCAGCCCATGGTCTGTGGTCCAATGCCAGTCGTAGAAGAGGTAATGCCAGCCCCGGCAGAGTATATGTAGTCTATATAGGTTCTCTCGGTCCCAGAGCAGTGACACCAACTGATTTTCCTCCAAGCTACCAAAATGCAGACTTTGCTTCAGGTACCAGTGATAGTTCCCAGTGGTCCACAGCTGAACTGTAGAAAAAAAAATAGTTACTACAGACTAGTATTTGAGACTCAGCTCAAACCCTCCCTCCTAACCACCACTGCTCTCCTAGGGGTGGGTTTAGTGCAATTAAAATAATAGTTCTAGCCTTCAGTCCATGAGCTGTGTCATACATCACACAGCACAAGAAAACAACACACTATGCAAAAGTCAACCCTAGAATTCATTGAGCTACCCTTGTGAGATGGTACCCTTGTTTAATGAAGGGCTCACACCTTTAGTATTCCATTTGTACCACTTCCAGTTACAGCAGCCTGGAAGACGCTTTGAGCTCAGGCTGAACTACCAGTTCTTCCTCACCAGATGTGCTGGTTTTGGCTGGGGTAGTTAATTTTCTTCATAGTGTCAAGTATGGGACTGTGTTTTGGATCTGTGCTGAACATAGGGTGGGTAAGTGATGTTTCAGTTATTGCTAAGCAGGACTTACAGAGAGCCAAGGTCTTTTCTGCTTTTTGTACTGCCAAGCTAGCAAGGAAGTTGGGGGTGCATAGGAGGTCAGGAGGGGACACAGCCAGGACAGATGACCCCAGCTAACTAAAGGAACCATGTGACATCATGTTCATATATAAAGTGAGGGAAAGAGGGAAGAAGAGGAGGATATTTGGAGTGATGGCATTTTTCTTCCCAAGTACACATGATGGGGCCCTGCTGTCCTGGAGATGGCTGAACACCTGCCTGCCCATGGGAAGCCGTGGATTAATTCCTTACTTTACTTTTCGTGGCATGCGTGGCTATTGCTTTCTCGTATTAAACTGCTATTATCTCAACCCATGAGTTTTCCAGCTTTTACCCTCCTGATTCTCTCCCCGATCTTGCTGGTGGGGAAGTGGGCAAGTGACTCTGGGGATTGGCTACTGTCTGCGGTTAAACCACGACACCAGCACAGCGGTCTCAAAGCCACTGGTAAGCCTCCACAGTGTCTCCTAACCTGCAGGTAAGTACCCACTGCTGACCACATTTGCAGGCAAGCGTTAAGAGCCAGAGCCTCACGGAGTGCTCTCACCATAAGTGTTTGTGTTGGAGGTTTCCCCCTTCAGATCTTCCAGCCATATAGCCAGGATTGTAGAATCTGCATTCCAAAGCATTTCATTAACCTGCAGAAACAAACATGGCTCTTACTGATATTGCTGCTCCGAGATAGTTTACAAGACCGGGCGGTGTGCCTTATCTTTAACAATGAAAGGTGCATGTGTTAATATAAAAACAGAGCCCTCATGTATTGCAAAGCTCCTGACATGGCATCCTGAGAACCCCACAGATGAAGAAGCCACAAAAATGACAGCAGTGCTCTCTTTGGTTTCCCTGACACTGAGGAAGAATCTGCCAAAAGACCTCTCAGCATCCAAGCACAGAAGCTGAAGTAATGCCCTATCAATACCTTCTCACTTATTTGGGATAATGTGAGTATATAACCTCATTCTTGCAATGGGTGACATGCTGAAATAATTTTTGAATCATTTGCCTAGTAGAAAGTTTATAGAGCCCAGAAACACCCCATGGCGACAATCATCTTGTACTACATGTCTTTATACTATGGGCTTGCAGTGGGCATTGCATCTTCTCCACAGGCTTCTTCACTGTTCTCTTTTCAGGTCACTTCTTCCAATAGGATATGCATGAAGTATTAAGTTAAAAACCTCTCCCAAGAATGTGGAAAAGATCTAGTCCTCTTCTCCATTACACTCTCATCAAAGAAGCCCAGACAAAAAACTTACTTTGACCTGCCCTTTCTGGAAAGGGAGGGTGAACTCTCCATGAAGAAGTCCATTCTTTTCCAAAAAAACCACATCATGTCTGTTGGGTTTTTCTTGTGTAGATGCTATCAGGTTTCCTGAAGGCCTTAAAAAAGAACCAAATGAAATGAACCAAATGAAGTCATTGCTCACACAATCACTAACTGTCATTTTAAACCCCAGTCATCTCACATTTTTTCCAGTGACATGAATAAAAAGGCAGCAGAGGATGTGTTTTCCTCAGCACTGTTCAGAAAAAGGCATAGGTCCAGCACAGATCAGAGCTCACGATATCCACAGATGACCAGATAAATGTCAGCACTAGGAAAGGAACCTGTAATATTCCTTTTTATACAGTTGAGCCCAAACCCACTTGATACTGACTATACACAAAGAACCTAACCCTTCTTCCCACTTGCCATGCAAGTATTAGAATTTTCAGGGTTTAAAGGCCTACTCTTCCTCATGCTGAATCAGAAGGCAGCTTTCTTCAAGTTTTGGGAAAAATCAACAAAACACTGAAGAAATGAAAATGATGCTGGATCAAAGACTGTGACCAGGGAATAAAAAACAACACTGCTGTCAGCATGCAGACTGCTGTACTACTCACTTCCAGGACAGTGCTTGTTCTAATCCTGAGATAGGCTCACTTGTTGACTGCAGCACAAGCTCTCTGCTCCACACCCGGACCTTCCGAGCACCTACAGGTTGAGAGAGCAATGAGACAAAGGTCTAAGAAAACACTGGGAAGAGACTTTCCTAATTTTACGAGGGTAGAAGAGCAAATTTTGATGCACATGCATGAAAAAGGAGATTTCTCTTGTACACCTTAAGGGCTAAGAACTTATTCTCTCAGGCATTTCTCCCTTAGTAACCAAGTGACTGAGGGAACTGTGTAAGGAATTTCAATCTGATGTAATTCAGTCATAGTCATTTCCGCCTCCAGCTTTCACCATGGAAATGTTAGAATCTTCCTACAAATCTATGATCCTCCCTGATCTGAAGTACTGAAGGTAAAAAGCCAAACTTGTGGAAGAGCAGTGAGGTTTGGTGCAGTTCAATATGTTGACCAATACATTTAAACTGCTCAAAAGTACATTTATCACGGAAAACATCAGTTACAGTCTTAGAAGTAATGCATATGCTTACTCTTTGACTTCAGGGCATAACCAAGGGAAAAGTATTTCCAGTATTTAAAAAAAAATTGTGCAAGGCTAAACTCTAGTAGCAAGGACAGTGGGTATATGAACCCAAACAGATTCATCCATTTGGCATTGACAGCCTATCAGGTATTGCTTAAAGCTTGAGCAGGTGAAACAAGCAGTTCAGATAGTATCTACAAAGTAGTACCCCCTCCTGGCATCTCACTGAACTGAAAACCAAACTGCAAAGAAAGTATTCAAAATATTGTATCCACAAAATGGCTCTGAGAACATCAGAGCAGAGAAAAGGGCAATTAAATAGCTCAACTCACCCTTGCTTTAATTGGCCAGTAGACCACAAACAGTTCTTGCCTTACCTAGATTCTGCTTAAGAAGCCCGTTACACAAGTTGGTATTTCAAAGAAATTTGGTGCCATACCTGTCTCTGGACAGACAGCACTCACTGCAACAAACTGTCCGTCTCCTCTCCACGTCACCCGAGGCCTGCCATCATCCCAGGCTGATGTTGGTAACACTTCCTGAAGTCACAGAAGAAAGTTGCATCAAAGCTTGGGAAGACAACTGCTGTCTTTGTCTAAACAGACTGCTCTTTCAAGAGCCTTAGCATGAAATCCGTCCATTAAAAAGTGTCAAGACTAGTAAGTCAAAAACTCATTATTCAAAATTTTGTTTTAGGAAATACTAGAATTAAAACTATCTAATTCAATCTGCTCCTCCTCCAAGTGCATATTACTGTCTCTTCACATGATCACACACTATCCTTCCCATCCACCCAGGTGTCTACTTATAGACCAGCAATGCATAAGCTGGACACACAGTGAATTGGGATTTGTTCAGGATTGATGCTGGAATGCTTGCAAATCTTACTTTGAGCTCTGTTTGAAAAGTAATAAGTACTCCCTGCTGCTTTCTTGAATTACAAGGAAGATAAAAATGCATGATTTCAGACAACACAGAAACAGACAGAAGCAGCCTATGAAGAGAACTACCAGAAAAGTGGTGGCAAATTGGCACCGCAGGAATAACAGAAACTCTCTTTATACCTGCTTTCCCTGAGAGAGCATCACCTTGACACAAAAAAGCAGTTTAATACCGTCTGTTTGCGATGTGCTGCCTGTTTCCCTTCTGATCCATGGAATTGTGTCTCCTTTTTACCCCAGCCAAGAGCAACAAATTTTCCTGAAGAAGAAATAATCCTTGTAGTGGAAGATTTACAGATAGTACCTTAAATACTGTGCACTATCGTACACAACCACAGCTTCAAGCAACCCACACCTTCTCCCAAAATTTTATTCTAAAAACCCGCAGGGAAGTTATGTTGTCCAGAAAGTACTTTGGTACATGGAACTTACTTGAATTTATGCTGACAAGTAACAATATTGACTTTCCCCTTCAGCTGTCCAGCAGCACTACAGACCAAATAAAACGTCTCCTAGGGTCTCAAAGTGCTCAGATCCATTTCCTTACTTTCCACATGCTTACAACGCATCAATTACATCAGCTAGGGCAACTTCGTTTCAGTGCACCTCTCACCTTCTCCAAACTCATCTTGGTGAACTTGCTTCTCCGTAATTGGTTCAAAATCCCTTGTCATCATGATGAGTGTCTGCTGACCTGCAAGGCAGATAGTAAATACAGTATTGGTAATGGTATCTGCAGCAAATAAAAACTCAGGTGCTCTCCTGTGTGCTCCTATTGTTCTGTCATGTACCTAAATACAGAAAACATGGTACTAGAGAGAACATAGTCTTCAAAGCATGAAACCTCAAACTGGAACAGAACACTTCCAAGTTTTTCTCCTCAAAAATATGCTTCCTGGCCTAAGCTTAGTAATTTTTTTTCACCTTCCAAACAAGCACCTGGTACCTTTTCTCTTGAGATATGAAAGACAACAAGGCAACTGGGAACAGTCACTATGGATTTATGAAGAGGAAATCATACCATCCTGATAACCTCCTACAATGAGATGACCACCTTGTGGATATGGGGAGAACAATGGATTTCATTTATCTTGACTCTAATAAGGCTACTGATGCTCTGTGCCACAACATCATCATAGACAAACCCATGAAGTATGGGATAGAAAAAAGCAGCTGAACTGCCAAGCTCAAAAGCTTGCCAACACTGTCAAAAAGTGCAGCTTGAGGTCAGTCACTGGCATGCCTCTGGACACTACAGGCAATGATTAACATCTTCCTTAATGACCTGGAGCCTGGGACCCTCAGCAAGTTTGTAGATGACACAGAACTGGGAGAAGCAGCAGCTACAGCAGAAGGTTGTGCTGCTGTCCACATGGACCTTATCATGTAGGCAAGATGGGCTGTCCTGAACTTCATAAAGCTCAACAAGAAAAAAGTCATGTCCTGCATATGAAAAATAATAATCTCAAGCACTAAGACAGACTGAGAACCAAGTGACTGGAGAGCAGCTTGGCAAAAAAATAAGCTATGTTTCCTGAGGCACCAAGGTGAACTAGCTAGCAGTATGCCCTGCTGCACAGGTGGTCAACAGCAACCTGGCTGCATTAGGAGTGCTGCCAGCAGGTTGTGGGAAGTGATCTTGCTCGTCTACGCAGTGCTGGTGAGACACATGTGGAATGCTGACTCCATTTCTGGGCTTCCCAGTACAAGACAGACAAGGACATGCTGGAATGAGCCTTGCAAAGGGTCACAATGATGATTAAGGGCTTGAAAAATCTGTCACATGAGTGGAGGCTGAAACAAGCCAGACTGCTCTGGAGAGAAGGCTCCATGGGAATCTCATCAGTGTGTGTAAATATATTATGTGGGAGGTGGGGTACAGTAAAGAAGACACAGCCATGCTGTTTGTAGTGCTGAGGGACAGCACAAGAGGCAATGGGCACAAACTAATATACAAAAAATTCCCTTAAAACCTAAGAAAAGTTTTTTTTACTCTGAGGGCTTTTATAAATAGGAACAGGATGCCCACAGGGGTTGTGGGGTCTGAAACCTAACTGGGCACAAGCCCCCACAACTTGCTATAGGTAACATGCTTTGAGCAAGGTGGTTGGAGTAGGTATCTCCAGAGTCTCCTTTCAATCTCAAGCACTCTATGATTCTGTTTTGTCTGAGGCTAATTTCATTTTCTAGGTGAGTCACACCTGTAGCTAATTTGGGCCTGTGACATATGTATTTCCTACCAAAGGCCAAGAAACAGTTTTTGTTACTAAGAAGTCAAATGGTGATATAAAGAAGTCTTCATGTTTTTGAGGCAAGATAAAATATACTCCCTGGGAAGATTTTAAGGACTAATAATTCTTCCACAAAACAGCTTTTTGGGCCTAACCAATTTCTGCTTTGATCTCCGAAGCACCTTATGAATCATGAAATGAAATCTAATGTATAGGATCTGTTAGATTTTCCACTTTAAGTCCTAGCCCAAATTGAATAACTTTTTCCTCTTCTCTCTCACTCTTAGTTATGTTTTGCGCTTTGGCCATACAGAGTTTCACTCCTACATCCAGAAAGCTAACAGGCTGTTGTTGATACCTGTTGCAAGCAAAACAAGCTCTTGGTCAGGACTCCAGCTCATGACACTCAGACCGCTGTCCACGCTTCCAACACACTCCACCTGCAAGACCAAAATAAGATCACAGAAGTCCAGGAACACGAGTGCGGCACTATCCCAGCACAAACGCAAACAGCCACCAAGGCAAAAGAAAATTACCTCCTACTTAAAAAAGTCAAAAGCCTAACTTCACATTTTGTGTTGAACGAAACAAAAGAAACATTTCTGACTAAAAATGGATCCAGAATGTTTATGAGTAAGAGCCCAGGTAATGTAGAGTCTAGCACATTCTACCATACCCCATTTTAGAAAGAGCTTTATTCTGCAACTCTCAGTCTTATGTCAGCAACGTATAGTGTCAATACTAATACTGCCTGAAAGGGCCTGTGATTACCTTGGTAAATATTCTTTAGTCACAAAACACATAATCATTATTCTTACCTAGAGAATTCCAACACTCAGTTAAACTCTGATCAGCCTGTGTATGCTGAACTTGACAACTGTATATACCTGCACAAATGTCAAAGTTTATGGAAACTGGGCTAGTTTTACTGGGCCATCATGAGCAAGTAATAGCAGTGGGCAGAGAACTTTTGTTACGCATTGTTATCCTGATTTGCAAAAGGCATGGAACAGAACAACAAACACACCACTCATTGTGATAAACAGCAAGATGATGCTATTCAAGGAATTAGGCTTGGATGCCACAATCTTATCAGGTAAGAAAAGTGGGACTGGGACCAGTCAGCAGAGTAACTATCGCTCACGTACAGAGGGTTTCAGAATAAGCAGAGGAATCTTCCAGACCTCTTTCTTGGTGCCCAGACTACACCAAAAGAAGACAACTTTAAAATTGGAAAGTAAGCCAAAAACGCCATGAAATAAAGAATCTGAAGTTAAACCTGTTCTCTGACACATCTATCACTGCAAAAAAGGTCTCCTGTATCACATGCTTTGTTAATCTCTATTCCTTTACGACGCGTTGTAAGTTGCAATACAGGACACCTTTTTCAGATACAGCTAACTTTTTCAGATACAGCATGTTTAAGTGTTATCTGCAAATCAAGTGCAAATATGAACCAAAACAGACAAGCTGCAAATAACCACAATCTTACAGCTAACCCAGACAGACCACTGTCATCTCAGGCCCACTTAAACCTGCACTGTTGGACTGGTATTGTGGGAGCTGATTCAGATTTCAGAGGGTGCTGTTGTGGTGTTTAAGTGTCTTGCTGAAAATCATACAAATCAGACACTGAGGAAGGAACAGAAAGCAAGTACCTCAGTTTCTGCCATATCTTAAGTCACATCAACATGTATCAACTGATAACAAAACGGTAGTTACATTGTGAATTATGAATGGATTACTTTATTCTTCACCTAGTCTCAGCAATATCCTGTTCCTGTAAGATGTTCCAGCAGATCCTGTGCTGCTGGGAGCCCACTGAGCAAACTTAGAAGACCTAGGCTGTGCCTAGGCAAGCCACCATTTCAATTCCAGTTCTTTTACAGAGCATATATCCTGTCTTTAGTCATTCTCAAGGCTCCCACAAAAATCAGCTTGTCTGCCCAGAGAATGGAGACTAGCCACAGCTCAGTATGCAATAAGCATACCACTGGCCCCTAAAGAAATTGTGCTATTCTTTCCTCTGAATTCCCTTAGTACTGTTGTGTCTTCCCTGCCATGGTACCTGTTTCGTGCTCAGATTGCACAGCAGGATGTCTCCAGCTGCTGTAGCAACACACACACTCTCCTGCTCTGGAAGATCTTCGACACCCACGATGCAGCCACTTCCATCCTCAGGCAAGAACCCATCCACAGTCAGGGAAACTTCTCTTGACACCTTAATACAGAGAGGCCAATGGCTTACTAATTACACACCACCTCGCTGGGATTTTTTTCATCAGAAATGACAGAGTAATATCCATAGGTATATTTCATCCTACTGCAGATACACAAAGCATTACACAGCAGAAGAGAGTGTGCAAATGACACCAGAAAAAAGCCAGCTTGCAAGTACTTATCTTCACTTATCCACAGAAAAACGTGAAAATCCCTTATGGTAAAAGGGATAGAAGAAAATGGGAAAACCCATATATGGAAGCAAACAATACACAACTTCCAATTTGGCCTGCTAATCAACACCCTTTCCATATTTCACCAGTGTCAACATTAAGAGGTGCATGGCTAGATGCTTAATGTGTCCTACGACTCTCAAGGGGGCACGCAGACTTCTACACACAGCATAAAAAACAATTTCTAAGGAAAACCATTTGGATGGTTAAGGTACGGCGATCTTTGAAAATTAAATCCCTGGAAAGCCGCAAAGGCCTTTTGCCAGTTAATTTCAGAACTGAATGTACTGAAGGAATTAGATGCCTTAGAGTTGCATAGTGAGAAGAAGGCAACCCAGCTCTAACAGGAATTCATGACTCAACAGCATTTTATTACTTTAGCGGTATGTTGGGATTTTTCTCCCCCTAGAGCAAAGTTTCAAAAGCTTTCTCCTGTACTCTTCACTATCTCTTTGCCAGCTTGGTTCTGTTTTGTGAACCTGTCCTGATGCGACTGCTCGCCAGGTCGTGCTTAAGACTAAACCACGCGAGTGACACGTGCCTAAAACAGCCACGCTCTTAAAGCAGCAGATTTAGCATTTTAGAAGCACATCAAGCCTCTTCAGCCACCACGATCACAGTGCAGCAGCTTCCCCGGCACGGTGAGACAGCAGCAAGCGGCGGCGGGGAGCAGGAGGGTCCCAGAGCCCGCAGACACCGCCGCGAAAGGGGAACGCATCAGGAGACAGGCGAATTCCCGGCGAGCAGCGGCGCGCTTCCGCTGGCGGAGGCGCAAACGCTTCATTCCACCTTCGCAACCAAAGCCAACGCCAACAAGCCGGCAAGCACCAGCACCCTGCCCCGCAGCCGCAGCCCTGGGTCTCACCGAGTCCCCGGCGGAGCGCAGCTCCACGAGCCCGTACTGGGAGCCCACGAGAACCGCG
>VWZW01004957.1:122493-149476 GCA_013397115.1 Edolisoma coerulescens
TCTGGCGGGGGCTGCGGGTTCCCGTGCCGCCGCTCCGCCCCCTCCTCCCAAAATCCCCGACCGGCCAGCGGCTCGGATGCCCCCCCGTCCCAGCCGGCGCTGGTACAAGCGGTGCCAGGCTCAGGCCAGCCCCGTGCCAGGCTCCGGCCGCCGTCGCTGGCACCCCCCGCGGTGCAGCTGCGCTGGGAGGCGCTTCTGCGGCGCTGCGGGTGGCACGGGGAGGGGCGGTGGGGGCTGCCTTGTGCTGATCGCACCAGCAGCTCCGGAAAGGTTTATGCAGGGTCCACCCTGATCCGTTTTCATTGGTGAGTCAGTGTCAGGGCAGCTTTCGGCTAAATATATCTTTCAGACAGCTCTCCGGCAGCGACTGGACCGAAGAAAACCTGAGGCAGAAGTGGCTTTTCTGTTGTTGTTGGATTTGTTGGAGGCTGTGGTTACCTGCTTGGTGGTGCTTGCAGTAATAGCTCTATGCCAGGAGACGGTGATTTCCAGGAGCTTCTCTCTACTTCCCTTAAGGAGGTGAGGTCTTATCTAGAGGTCTTTGCAATGCAGATCTGACATGATTCCTTATAACTTGGTTCTTTAACCTAATGCTTACTACATAACCTAAATTAAATTACCTAAAATGCTCACTTGATCCTGTTCATGGTGTGGACCCATGGACCATCATGCTGGCAAGAGGTAGAAGTGTGATGGAGTCTTCAGGTAGTACAGAAGATACTTATACTGGTACTGACATAAAAGCCCCAGCGTCTGTTTGGGAAAGTTGAGGGTATTTCTTCCTCCTGATGATATTTCCTTTGTGCTAGGCAAAATTGGCTTGGAAATGAAGTGGTTTTGGTGTTTCAGAAGCTTAGTTGAGGCAACACCTTCTCAAGGGGTGCTTGTTGTTGGCATTTGTGAATGTGGTCAGCACCAGGATCTACAGTGTCACGGGAGTGAACTAAAAGAATTTGAGTAGCTTTCCACTGAGAGTGAACGTTACTGAGTTGTCTGTAAAGCTAATGCAGGAACAGGAGGGGGCAGCAATGAACAGGATGGGGTTTAGCCAGCGCTAGGATGGACAAACCTTCTTTCAGTCATGAGGATAAGTTGTTCCTAAAAGCAGAGGAACAAGGTCAGCTTGGGCAACATCTGAGTGTGCTCCATTGTATTATCTCATTGACATGCTGTCATACAGCTGGATGTTGTGTTGAATCAGCTTTCACAGTTTTGTGTCTGCAGTGGGTTCCCACTAACTTATCACAGCAACCATTTATTTGCTTGCGTATTTGCTTCAGCTATGTTAGTGTCTGAAACCAAAGTTTGAAAAAATGCAAGAAGTTATTTATAGATACTTTTCTGGAGTGTTGTTAGCTTTCTTTATACAGGAGCTGTGGGTATCTGCAGCTCTGAGCAAAAAATCACACCTGTCACACGGTTAAGCCCTTGAAACATGGCAAAATTGCCATCCTTGTGTATGATAAAAATTTATCTGAATGCAGACCTGTGTAGCTGGCTTTTAAGTCTGAGAGAGAAGTTGAACTCGAGATTTACACAGATCCCTTCCAGCCTGAGTTTTATCTTTTTCTTTTACACTTCTGGGATGCAGGTGGTTACTTTGGTCACAGAAGCAACCAAGTCTCTTTTGCAAGGACCACAGAATTACTTTCTCTGGTGCATAATCCATCATATGAATCTGTCCTACTGGATGAGGAACTAACACATAGTATGCAGGCATTTTAACAACTATAGTCAGCTGACACAAATTATTCATAAGAATGCTGCATAAGGCTGGATTTTTCTCCAGATGCCATGGTTTAAAGTATTAGTTGAACATTCAGTGCAAATACCAGGACATACTTATCTGCAGTCCCTTGACCTGACTATGTGCCTACCCCCAGAGCTTGTTGTCTTGCCGTGTTTTCTGCAGCCATTCTTTAAGTACCAAATGTCCTGGTTATTGCTATTGATTTTGTATGCCCATGGGCTGTACTTATTTTTTGCACAAGAGATTATGGTACTGTTTCTTGGCTGCTAGTCCAGGCTAATTTAGGAATGAAAAAGGGAGAAAACAGGTATATAGAGATCATCTGAGCAGAGGAGGGCAGGGAGCAATGACCAAAAGTAGCGTTGGAGACCTTGGCTGGGTAGTTTGAAAGCTAGGAAGTGTATTTTTGTCATATGGAAAACCTGAGCTTGTTCCTTCCTTTTTCGTTGGTTGCAGGTTCTATAACAGTGATGATATAATCGGGATCGGCTTATTTACCTAGAGAATTTCCTGCTCCAATCTATTTCCTTAAAGAGATGAAGAAGGGACCAGAAAGCGGAGCATGCACCCTTGCTGCTCCAGGCAATTTAGTGGAGTCAGATCCAGACACTAACAGCAGCAAGGAAGCCTCAGCAAGAAAGAAGGACACACTTCCCTCTCCCGGAGAACTGGAAAACGTACCGCTGAAACCCAGCACAGAAACATCCAGAAAAAAACTCTGTGGCTACTTAAATAAGCTGGGCATCAAGGGGCCAATCAAGACCTGGAAGTCTCGCTGGTTCTTTTATGACGAAAACAAATGTCGCTTACTATACTACAGAACTGCCCAGGACATTAATCCTTTGGGGTCTATTGATCTCTCCAGCGCCAGCTTTGACTGCAAAATGGAAAATGGGGAAGGAGTTTTTGAGATCAGAACACCAAGCAGAGTTTTTACTTTGAAGGTAATGAAAAATTCCCAGTCAGGACAGAGACAGGACACATCTGTACTAAAGTATCTCTTATCTTGAGTTTCACTTAATCCTTCTAGCTTGGATTGCTTCTACTTGGACCTAAATTACTTGCATTGTTTTGGCAAGTCTGGGACTCCTTTCCTGTGAGATGGCTGTTGTTTAACAGAGTAGGAATAAAAGCTGAACTGTGTGCCAAATTAAAGTAATTGAGGAGGCCTGCAGTCCACACGTAATTTACTGAACAGAAATGAACTGCCCTGTCTAAAATGTTGTTCCAGAAGGATTCTTTGCTAGACTTTTATTTCTGTGTAAGTCATTGTTAAAAAGCTCTGGGGATGATTTCTGTCAAAAACAATTGTGACATTTCTGCTTAGCCTTGGACTATAATAAACCAAAACACACTTAAAATCAGGTCAGTGGTCCACTGAGATTCTACCACTTAAGGCCATACTAAAGATTTCCTGTGTCCTCCCAAATCAGTGTTAGGACCAGAGGATACAGATACAGCATAGGCTTGATAGAGCTGGCCTAATTTTCTGCTGACTTGTGCAGCTGAGTGATGGTCATCTCCTCAGGATGTCGTATGTTGATGAGATTATTCCCCTCCCTTTCCTGTTTTGTGTTGTGTTAGGCAATCAGCAAACAGGCAATGATGTACTGGCTGCAGCAGCTGCAAATGAGACGTTGGGAATTTTGCAACACTCAGAGCAGATTTCCTGTGGGCAGCTCCCAGCTTGTGAATGAACCTCTGGCTGGAAGAACAAGTAGGTGTCGCACATGTCAGCCTTTCTTTTCCTTTCAGCCCCCTGGTGATGAATGGTCTCCCTCATCTGGAAGTGGGTAGAAGTCTCGGCCAGATTTTTAAATGCAGGTGCCAACTATCAGTGCTCGGCCAATGTTTGACACTTCTGCCTTATTATGTATGAAAGTGAGTAAGCTGCCTCTTAATCTACAGCACATGTTTGGAGATGTTTAGGTGTCTTGTGATCATGAATTCTGTCTTGATTTTCCTTACACATGTGAAATGTGCACATTTGATATATCGCTCTTGTAAGGCCTGTGAAATACAGAGCAAGCAAGGTTTTTTTCAGCAGTGGGATGAAGATGTCCATTCCTAGAAGTGGTAGTAAGACAGGTCAGTGGATAAGGGGAGGGCACAACCAGGGTATCCACCTGTTTAGTTATGACTAGATGTGCATTTTGTTTGCAACAAATAATCCTCTCCCTGGTAAATGTCTGCTCTCAAAGGTTCCAGGAGGCATCTTGCTACAGCAGGCAAAAATTTGGTAACAAACTGTGCTTGTGAAGTGTTATCTGCACATTAAAATTATCAAATGTGGTTTGGAATGTGGGAAGAGAATAGCAAAATTTTCCTTCCTTATATCTTTAGGCAGTTAAAGTTTGATTGTTTAAGATTAGTCAATTCTCATATAAAAGGTTGAAATCACTTGATTGTCCTTGCATAAATCATCTCTTTGTACATGGAAACTTCTGTAATTTGACCTAAAACTAAAGAAGCCTACTCTGCTGTCCCTGTTCCACCTGACCACTTGAACATGCAATGTATACCTGTAGTAAACTGTTGTGGCTGTCAGGTTACAAGGAGGACCCCAAGTCCAATGGAATTCTGTCTTGGTCATTTGCTTTTGTGTCATGTTTTGTTTTTACATAGATGTAGTTGACAATGAAGACTTTCTGCCTCTGGTGAAAACACCAACAGAAGCAGTGGGTTTAAAGGCAGCATCTTTGCCTGCACCTCAAACATCTACTGCTTTGCAGAACATCTCCCTTAAGCACCCTTGGACAGAGATACAGTAAGTGCATGAAGAGAACTGCAGTGCAGTTGACATGCTGGCCTGCCACTGTACCTTCCTTGCCTGTCATGCATTGTCTGGAAAGGGACTCTTGCCTAGGTGGGAGAACTGTGAAGCACTTTTTTGGAGGCTAGTCCAGGCCAAAGCAAACTGCTGCCAGTGGGTCTTTCACATCCGCCTGTTCTGATGCATTTCACATCATGTAGGTCTCAGCAAAGATTCTGGTAGCAGACCTAGGACTTGGTTAAGCTCTCTTCAGTGTAGTCAGTGCTTTGCACACCTCGTGTGATGCGTCTGCACAGCAGTCTTGAAAGGGCACGTGGTCAGGTTCAGCTGTACTCGGTAGGTGGTGATAGAAGCCCATTAGCACTTTCCAGTGGTTTCAAAGGACCTTGAGTGTAGTGCATTCTCTAAAGCAGGAACTCCAGGGAAAAGTTGCTTGAGCCTGTAGTGAGGCCTGACTGCACAGCTTGCTCCCGCTTGCTGAGTTTCAAGGATGTTAATATTCCTATTGCCTGTTTCTGTCTGCTGTTGCAGTGGGTGGCCCCATCAGGTTAAAAGTTACAAGCCGTGGGCAGTTACAGTTTCACAAAGACAATGCTATCAGTATCTCTGTGTTTCCTAATCACTTACTTACCTATAACCAAAAATGAGTAAGTGGCCAGAGGTGTGGTAGGCACCTAGGCACCTGCCAAATTGTTGGTGTGGAAGATGCCTGTGGTTTTTTTACCACCAGTGCTGCAGCTACAATCTGATGCTTGTATGCAGAAAGATCCCCCATGAGACCAGAGTTTTATTTACATATTAGCAGCTTCATTTACAGTTAGCAAAGCAGCGGACACTGAGTCTTTTATAGACATCAAAACAAGGGACTTATTTTGTTTTAGCTGAAGGACAACACAGGAGGAGAAGGGAAAAGACCCGTATGCATACTTTCTGGTGTAGGTTTTACACAAACTACTCGTACATTTGTAGTTCCTCATAATTCTGTAAAGTCATCTCTCAGTGCTTCTGGCAATATCTGATAGCAACAGCTGTAACAAACTGTTTCTGGGTCTGACTGTAGTTTTCTTCCTGAAACTCTCTACTACATTTTTGTTTATTGGCTTTGTAGTGGCAAGGTTAATTATTAAATGTTTCAGAGCACAGGACCTTGGGCTGCTTCAAATATGATCATTGTCCCAGTTGTGGCTGTGTTGTAGGTAACTGAGATTCTCTTGGCAGCTGTTCTTGGCACCTGAGGATTTCTGCAGTGAACTGAGGATAGGGATGGATGAAGGAAGGGAAGAAGAGAGGGAGAGGGAAAGAGGAGAGGGAAGGAGAGAGGAGAGGGAAGGTTGTGGTTAGTCTACTGTTACCTTTGATCCCTCTCTTTGGTCTGATGTGTTTATGTATAGGGCTCAAGCACATGGCGAAATTCCCTGATTTTACATTGCCGTGCTGTACTGATTTTATGGCATCTTCCTGGTTTACACCAGTTACAGCCTTGCTCTCCTCAAATCTGCCAACCTATAAAGAGTTCATTTTCTCAGCAGATGAAGGAGATAGATTTTGGGAGGAGGGGTGGGAAGTAAGGGGAGGTAAAGCATTGAATAGTTTGAATATGCACTGACTAGCTGCAGCGATCATGACTTCTGTTCACTAAGCTGTCTTGATCTCTTCTTGTTTCAGAAATACTGTCTACAATATTTGTGGCTCCAAGCAGCTCTGGGGGAACAATGGGAATGTCTTTAGCTTCGATGAATTCCAAGAGCATCCTGAGAACATGGATGAGAAGCAAGAGGCAGAAGTGGAGACAGGTTGTGCAGGTGATTGTTACTGAGCTGTGGGATGCCTTCTAGCAGGGATTCAGACTTTGCAGGAATGGAAAGGAGATGATGGCAAGCTGTCAAGGGATATGAAAACTCCATTACATTGTCTCAAGTCTCTTCCTGTGTTGTTGCCACAAGACTTTCTGCTCTGCTTCAGGCTCCATCTGTCTATCTTCTGCCTCTGGAACTTTCTGCACGAGAAAAAAAAAATCCACAGTGCCAGATTTATTTCTTTGAGGTAAAAGTGTAATTGCTGCACAGTCACAGGCTAAGTGTGGCAGCTTCACTGCATGCATACCTTTCCATGATGGTAACTTGTGTTTGCTATGGGCCAGATAGGTGAGCAGGGTGCAAGGTGGGTTAACAGGTACCATAAACCATCACAACTTTGTTTATTGTGGGCATATCAGTGTCTGATCCCTACTATTTTGGCTTCAATCCTGTGGGTCAATTTTCCTTATCCCCTCTGTCAGCCTTCTCTGTGGAACTGTTGTGAGTCCCCCCACAGTGAGACTTGGGTGTCCATAGTAGCAAAGCAATTCTGTGTAAATTAAATCTATCTCCCCTCAGTTAAGGAGGGGACCCTGGAAGATGGGAGGATGGAGCCCAGGCTGAACTGGATTAGGAAAGCCAGGTGGATGAACAGTGGCTTCCCAGGCTCTGAAGAATTGTCCAGGGAGAAGAACTCAGTGGATAAAGTGAGTGTCCTACAGCAACAGATTCTGACGCTCACAGAGGAAGTCAAGTCACAGAAGGTGAGTGTGGTGAAGAGACTGCTATTTCTAAGGGTCAGGGCCCTGAGGCTGGTCATAGGGACTCCCTTACATATAAGTGTGTAGAAGCACTGAGAAGTGCTCAGCAGACACTAACTTGAGACCACTTGAAGCTCCTGGTGTTACCACCTTATGTGTGCCCGAGTGTGCCCGCACAAAGAAGGACCTTCAGCCATTTCTAGGAAGTGCAGCTAGGTGTAAGAGGGAGATAAAACAAATCCAAGAGTGCTCCGCTGTTGTCTTGCTCATGCATCTCTATTGCTCACTAAGTACAGTCCTGAATAGGTACTGTGACACTGGTGAGAACTGCCAGGTGGAGTCATGCTGTTAACAGCAGGTCATTGTTTTTGAACAGTGACCCACCATTACGGTGTGATTTGACTGTAGAAGTCAGGGCATGGGTCACTGCAAGGGCTGTCTCTCATGAATGATTCTGTTCTTCAAAGCATGGAGCAATGCCAGGTTCTCTGCTAATGATGCTGGTAGCTCTTCCAGCAGAAGAGTCAGGAGAGCTGGGTCCCATGTTGGGCAGTCAGTTGCATCGTTGATTTGCTTTCTTAAGTGTCTGAGATGGCAGAGCATGAATCAGCAACATGTTGCTGGGGCAAGGTTCCATGCCTTCATGCAAGATAGAGTGAGGGAGGACTCTGGCATAATGAAGGTTAAAATGGACACTGCAGTTTCCTTCTGGTAGCACAGGTAGTTGCACACTGCATTATTTCCCTCTCTCCCATTTTACCACACTGCTGACCACATCTCCATGTTCTCTGCTGGGCCTCCCAAGAATGGTTGTAGGAAAGCCAGAATTCAGACCGTGTGGGCAGCAGCTTTCCTGCTAGCAATCCACATCAAGTCATCTGTTACCTGCTGCAGAGACCATTCAGCTCTGAGAGCAGAATGTCTGACTGTGGTGTCACTGTGGTTTCAAGATTTCTGCATTGTTATCCTTCTGAAAGGAGTCAATTTCAAGATATTTCACTGTTGGGTCTGCCATTGCCCTGGACAGCACAGTGATGTGATGGCTTTGCATTCTCTTTCCAGGAACTGGTTAAACTTCTCCACAAAGCTCTGGAGGCAGCCCAGCAGGAGAAGCGAGTATCTAGCATGTATCTCACTGCAGCAGAAGATAAGGACAGGCTGGAGCTGGTGCGCCACAAAGTGAGACAAATTGCAGATCTGACAAGTCGATTGGAAGCTCTTGAACAAGAAAAGAAGGAACTGGAGCAGATACTGACTTTAAGAGACAGCCATATCCAGGAGCTCAAGGAACATGTGCAGCTTCTCATGGAGAAGAACCATGCCAAACAGGAAGTCATCATGGCCTTGACAGAGCAGATGGCCCGAGACCTCTCTGACCCCCTGCAAGAAGCCAACACTATCACTGTAGAGACACTGTATAAGCAGCAGGAGGAGATTGAGCATCTGAAGGTGTGTGAGATGGCACAGGTCTTTTGGGCCCATTTTTATGCCCTCAGGTTCAGTGGGAGGGTATTCTTTCTGGTAAGCACAGAATATACTTCTGTTGGTTGCTCCATCTGTCTCCAAATGAGAGGAAAGCTAGAAGGGACTCACCTGATGCCAATAGGGTGCTGAAAAGCATCTGGGTCAGTTTCAGCTTCAGCTTAGAGCCCATTTTGTTTGACTTACTGTCATCATTCAGCGCCTGCCACTTTCTTTTATTTCTTTTGTTTCACAGCTGCAGCATCACTTGCTGCCTTCACTTACTTTGTTGCTCTGTGTTTCTGTCTTGCAAACAGTTTCCCAATACATCCTGGTTCTTTTAGATGCAGCCTGTTGTATGTGTCTATGTGCACAGCTGTAATTACGGGTTAGTGTGAGGTGGAGAATTGCCAAAAGAGCCACTTGCTGTGGAGTGTTTGTTTTTGCTGCCAGCCATGGGGCTGAGATTTGTTTCATTAAAAAAAAACCAAACCAAAATTAAACCAATCAACCAAACAAAACTCAAACAAAACACATACATTCTTCATCTTATTTAAGTGCATCTCTGGCTTTATGTGGCCTGGATGTCTCTGTGTTTTTTAAGTACATATATACATTTAGCATTTTCAAGTTTCTGGTTGATGCATGGCAACATTGTGCCTTGATTTCCTTTGTAGGCAATATTTGTACTGGGGAGTCCTGTCTGCTCCTCAGAACACAGAATTTTTGAGATATTTTATTGTCTTTAACATAATCTGATGTCCCTGAAATGGGAGGGATTCCAAGCCCCTCAAGAACTCTCCTTGTGTGACTGTTTTGCTTGGCAGGATGATATTGATGCATACAAAACCCAGAACCAGTTTCTCAATTCAGAGATCCACCAGGTTACTCGACTCTGGACAAGTGTTGCTGAGAATGAAAAAGCCCTTCTGATGAAGGTAAGGCCAAATGACCTTTTTTCTTTGGTGTGAACTGTTACTAATTTATTTTCAGTGTTGGCACCGGAATAGATTTTGATCCACAAGGAATAAGCTTTCTTGTGTTTTTTTTTAGCGTGACCTCTTTACTGCTTTGTGTTGTTCCCAAATTAGACATGATCATTTTAATTCTTCAACAGAAGTAGAATACCCATGAAGATCAGTCTTAAAGGCACTGAAACTTAACCCAGATTTCTGCATTTCAGCTATGCAAATAAGAAAGCAACACTGTGTAGGCAATCAGAAAAGTTTCCTTAGAGCTGACAGACTGAGTCCTGGCTCCATCTAGTCATGGTTTCTCTGATGGACTAGGCACTGCCATGTGGCAGCACTCTTCAAGTCCTGCAGTTAGATAAGAGTTCTTATGTTTTACTAAGTTGTATTTTTATTTCTAGCTGTGTAAGTGTGCATAACCTGGTTACTCTCACACTTGTCTAATCCTATTTTCTGGTCCTGAACCACTTTCAAGATTAGTGGCATTTCTGTGGGTTTTGCCTAGGCTTTACTTCCCTGGGTTTTAAGGTATTGTTGTGAATGAGTATCTTAGGTTGCTTAAAGAATCACTGGCAAAGGTTAGGCAAAGCAGGTTTAATAGTATTTAATGTTGAAGTGAAAGCATGGCAAATCTCATTGGCAGGGTTCACTCTACTAGTTACTAGATGGTTAAAGCATACAGAGGTAAAATATTACTAAAACCTATAATCAGTCAATCTAAAACTAAAATTAATCAAAAATCTACGTGGAAGCTGGGGATGGAAGAGGGTAAGGATGGGAAAGCTTTAGCATAAAAGGAACAAGGGAGGCCCTCCCATCGAGCCACAAGGTTCTGTGTGGACTCCTGTGTAAAACTTATGTCTTGACTTGAGCAATAGTTTTGGTCTAAAGATTTTAACAGCACTTAAACTTAAGGGCACTTAAACAATGGCTGAATTTAAACAATTTACAAAAGATTCTATGGAATTTTCTGCAATCACAACAGTAACTCACTTTCAGGCCTAACTTACTTACCAGCCTAAAGTACTTAAGTATCTAAGATNTAATCAAAAATCTACGTGGAAGCTGGGGATGGAAGAGGGTAAGGATGGGAAAGCTTTAGCATAAAAGGAACAAGGGAGGCCCTCCCATCGAGCCACAAGGTTCTGTGTGGACTCCTGTGTAAAACTTATGTCTTGACTTGAGCAATAGTTTTGGTCTAAAGATTTTAACAGCACTTAAACTTAAGGGCNGAGTGGGGGTATCAGCTCTGTCATCATTGTTCAGCAGTGGTCCTTCAAGTGCAGCAATTCTGAGAGTTCTCTGGCTCTGAGAGGCCTCACTCAAAGGGAGGTTGCAGGTCACAGCCCACCATGATCCAGGAGAGCTCAAAGGGTCTCAGTTAGGACCACCATTTTTAGGTTCAGAAGACAATTGCCTTTAGTCATAGTAACTNGTTCCCCCTCGAGCTCGGCGAAGTGTCATGTCAGATGTCTTTGCATCTTCTCAACAGGCAAAGGGTTGAGCCTCGAGGAGTGGGGGTATCAGCTCTGTCATCATTGTTCAGCAGTGGTCCTTCAAGTGCAGCAATTCTGAGAGTTCTCTGGCTCTGAGAGGCCTCACTCAAAGGGAGGTTGCAGGTCACAGCCCACCATGATCCAGGAGAGCTCAAAGGGTCTCAGTTAGGACCACCATTTTTAGGTTCAGAAGACAATTGCCTTTAGTCATAGTAACTTGCCATCCTGGCTGCAACTGGTAACTTTCTTTGAAAATTTGATGACAAAAATGTTGTTCCACTTGGGTTTGCAAGAAAAATAAGTTTCCAATGGTGTTGTTAAACACAGAAGTTCGTTAGGCAGCACCACTTCCTGGGAGCAGACTGTGTTTCTGATAAGCACAAGAGCTTAGCCCAGGTGCTGTTCATCAAGACTGAGGCCTAACAAGCATTTCTGAGATCATAGTGTGGCCTTAGGTGGGGAAATGCGTCACCACAGGTATGTCGTCACAGTCATGGATTCTGGGACAGGGCAGAAAGCTGCTTCTGGGGTGTTATTGCCATGCTTACATCTGATTGCTTTCTAGTTCTTTGAAACCCTGCTCTCCTCCTAACTTGCTGCCCTCTCATCCTGAGACTGCCATAACCTTCAAAAAGGAGGTAATCACACAAGCCCAGCATGCTCAGTGTGAGGCAAAATGCTAATTAAAGTGGTAGTATGAAAGAAACCATTCTCCTTTCTGTCCCCTCTATATGCAACCTAATTCTCTCTGTGGTTTCTGTTTTGTTGTTGTTTTCAACTTTTGCTTCCCACTGAATAGGAGTCTTCACTGAGCTTCCTGTGAGACACTGGGTGAGTCTTGTCACCTGTGTGGCCTCAGTTCCCCACTTGTGGACTAATAATCCTCATTCATTTTTTCTGCTTTCTCTGTCCAGGACTATGGTGGTGGCAGGTACTGTCCTGCTGTTTGATCTCAGTCGGGCTTCCTGTGCATGAGAAATGATGTGTACAGTGCTGTGGGACTGGGGATGCTGAGGGGCATGTGGTCACCTAGTCTGGGGTGCTACTGTGTATCCTGAAATTGGTATGCTTATAGCTCAGTCTTGGGAGCAGTATGTTTTATCAGGATACAGCTCAATGTGGTGTAGAGAACTTGTCTGAGGGTGAGGGAAAAAGACTGCAGAGAACTCAGATGCAGTGCTGGCTTTTTGACTGTGTCCTTAGTTGAGCTGGTGGGATGTGGCCATCCAGTGATGCAGTGCAGTAGTTAAAGTAGGTGATGATGTAGAAGGTCTCCACTCAATAAGCAACTTCTCTTGCATGCTAGCGACTGCAGCTCGTGCTTGTTCATAGATTGTGGTGATTCATTCATGGCTGCAGTTCCACTGACTGCGGAAAACTACTAAATATGTTTCCTGGGGCTTTGCTCTTCAGTGTTTATGTGCAGACCAGGCCAGTAGGGAGCAGTGGCAATGCGGAAAAACTACCACTGAGCGAGCTCTTTCCTTCTTGTTTCCCCGTCAGTGTGCCTGCCTGCAAGCAAGAAACTGCCAGATGGAGAGCAAATACCTGACAGTCTTGAGAAAGCTGCAGGAGGCTGTTCCTGGCTTGCCCAACTCGCATGCTGAATTGGTGAAGAACCTCATCCAGGAAGCTCTCCAGTGGGATGTGAAGGAAGAAGCAGAAGAAGGTTTTAACTTGAACCCTGTAAGGTAAGAGTTGAGAGCATGGGGATATTCACAGCTTTTTAGAAGCCTGTCTGCAAAGGGAAGTGCGCAGGCAAGAGACATCTAAGGCCATTTTATAGCAGGGGCCTACATTTGCATTTATGCTTTCCTGCACAGTCAGTGCCCCTGTTATGTAGCAGTTCCAATTTTATCTGTTCAGTCTCGCAGGTTCTCCAGGTAGCTTTGGAGATGAGACCCCCTAGGCCAGGCTTGGTCTGTTTGTCAAGAATAGGATGGTATCTTAAAAGTGTCCCACCCTGTGGACAGATGGTGCACAAACCCTTGACAAGGTACTATCAGTACTCCTGGTGTGTTCTGATCCATAAGAGATTTGCATTGTGTACTGGGAGACATCAGAAGGGACCGTGGATCTCTGTTCTTTGATCTGATACCGCAAAGCCTTTGCAGTCCCCTCCTACAGAACTGTCTCTGCACTAGGACATTGTAGGGAGAAGGTACACAAGGTGAGCTCGATATTCCTTTAAGGGCTGATGAGAGGGGTGTGATGAGGTTGGTCTGCAGCTCAGAGCAAAGTTACACTTAAGTTCGTCTATGTATGCCAGTGCTGTAGGCTCTCATTTATCTTCAAGGCTCTGAGGCAGGCTGTCTGCAGCTGCCAGAAAAGTGAAGGAAGAGTACTGTTAAAAATGAGTGTTTGAGATCGCTTAAAAAAAATCATTAGCAAGGGTATTGGCAAACCCCAGATTTAATACTAAGTGACAGCGTGACAAAGTGAAGTTGAGGCCTAATGAGCATTTCTCAGATCACAATGCAGCCAGGAAAAGGGTGGGGGGAATGCATGCCCACAAGTACTTGTGCTCTGGCATGGGTGACGGGAGCCTGGCAATAGGCTGTAGCTGGCATGACCCCAAGCAGTAGGTGTCCTTGACACAGGTACCAGCACTGTCATTTGAACTAAATACTGCCTTGTGTCCCTCCAGCGAGTATGATGAGTATGGGTTTATGACTGTACCTGACTATGAAATAGAGGACTGGAAACTCCTGGCCAAAATCCAAGCCCTTGAGATAAAGTCCAACAAACTGCGGAGCCAGGAAATAGTGGAGAAGCCCCTCCGTGACAGATGGAACAGCATTGGAGAGCTGAACCCCTCTGCAGAGCTGAAGAGTCTGATCCGAAGTGGCATTCCAGTGGAGCATCGGCAGCGGGTGTGGAGGTGGATGGTCAGCCGGCACTGCAGCCCAGTGCCTGGCCACTACCAGCGGCTGTTGGAGCAGAGTGGGAGCACCGAGCACCCTGCCTGCCGGCAGATTGAGCTTGATCTGCCCCGCACGCTCACCAACAACAAGCATTTTTCCTCTCCCACCTCCCAGCTCATCCCCAAGCTCCGCAGGGTGTTATTGGCATTCTCCTGGCACAATCCTGCCATTGGATACTGCCAAGGATTGAACAGGTGAGGAGCCAAGTATGCTGCTGCTTCATGAGAGAGCACTGAAAAGCTGTAGATGCATACTCTAGGCTGTGATTCAAGCAGCCCCAGGCTCTTGCCTCTCTACAGTTCTGTCCTAGCTCTAGGTATTTACTTGCAGAATTCTGCATTTGATGTCTTTTTTTTTATTCAGTGTTGTTGCTGGCATCCAGTAAGCAGCAGGATGCACTTGTGTGGCATCTCTATAGTTACGGAATAGGAAGGAACAGCTATAGGAGGAAGAGTGAAGCAGTCCCAGAATAACAGCACAAGGCTGGGGCGGAATTTTTAAGTAGTAATGTAAAGTAGTAAAGCAGAAGAACACCCTGGTGATTCCCTTTTTTGCTGAGAACAGTTGGAGGAAATGCTGGGAAGTGTTAACGTATGAGGGAGTTGCAGCAAATGGCACAAGGAGAGACTGAGGAAACCAGGGTTGTTCTGTCTGGAAAAGAGAAGATTCAGAGAATATAAAAGCTTCTTTCACTTCCCAAAGAAGGCTATAGGAAAGATGAACCTAAATTTCTTAGAATTGTGCTGCCAAGTAGAAAAGGCAGCAGGCATTAGCTGTAAGAAGGGAATTTCTAGTTGGACCTTTTCACATGAGGAAGGTCTGTGTAAGCTATTTATTCCCAATGATCTTTGCATGGTCTTCAGAAAGATGATAGAAACTTTCCTCCTGAGAGCCCTTAATATAAGGTATCATCTTTCCGATCTGTCTAAAAGGGGGTAAGTCAGAGCTGAAGGAGGTCAGGGCTGTAAAAGAATGTGTGGAGAGGTGAACTATATCACATAATATGGAGTACTTCTTTCCTGTATTGAAATTGCCCAAATCAGCACACTACTAACTTCAGCAGATCTACAGAACATTCCATTAGCTGGAAAACCTGACTTTGTCGCACCAGTTCCATATGTTCTGACAGAGCCACATGGGAAAGAAAATCGTGTCCCTATGGTTCCTTCAGAAACAGATCACTTGCCTCTGTCTGTGGCTGTCCTCCCACATTTGATATGTTGGATGCCGATGGAGCTGGAGACATGCAAAAAGAAGTCTTGTGTTCTTCAGTTCCTGTGCTGATGACTCTCACTGAAGTATTGAATTGCCTCACCATGTCTTGTCCATTGCAGATTGGCAGCTGTTGCTCTCCTGGTCCTGGAAGATGAGGAAAGTGCTTTCTGGTGTCTAGTCTATATTGTGGAGAACCTAATGCCAGCAGACTATTACAGTGACACACTAATAACATCACAGGTGAGCTGAGCACCCTCACATCTCTTTGGACTCTCATACAGTGATTTACAGTAAAGATTAAAAAGTGAGTACTCAACCTGCTGTGTGTTTGATTTCTCACAGGACAGTGATACCACCTTGCAATCCCTTCCATTGCAGAGGTGTTGGAGACTTGAGAGTACAAAATTGTTACACTCACAGGAGCAGCACACACAGAGCAGCAAAATTGGTCACCAGCTCTAGGAAATGGGGTACCACTCCTAAGTAATAACATGAAAGTCATGTTAGTGAGAAGGAAAGTTTAATTGTACAGTTTGATTAATTGTAGAGTTACTTATTTTAAAGAAGTCTTAGTAGAGGTGAAGCAGCAAACTCTGATATGTGTAGACTGAGTATGAGGAGGGCACCATTTTGCAGCCCTTCAGATGATTTTTTTGAGTCTGCACTCTTATCTTTGGAGTGCCCTGTACATGTGGATGAAAATACTGAGATTTTTATGTTCACTGTATTTGCCTCAGTTCATGATCAAACATGGTGTTAGTTGTCACCATGGGGCTCTCTGCAGATCAGAAAAAATTCTGGCCTTTTGATGTCAAACGTTGTGCTGTGAGTAACGTACCCACCTGATTCAAAATCACTGGATTTCAAGGTTTTCAGCATGTCTTGTGTCAGATATACTATGTCCTCCCAGGCAGACAAAGAGATAAGCTAACTCCCATGTTGTTCAATGGAATTATGCCCATACCACCCATGCTCATCAGTGCCCAGTCTGGTAAGCCTGGCTGTGACCTTGGTGTCTCTATTGTGTGTGGTCCTTTCAGAGAGAAGAGGGTTGGTTTTATCTGTGGGCCCACAATATAAGGCTTCAAGGGTCGGTAGCTGAGAGTGATTGATTGTGTCATTGGATTTGTTGACTAATGTTTACTGGGACAGTGGTGTGCTGGTGGAGAGGCCAACCCACAGACTGGGGAAACAGTCAAATCACTGTGAAGATAGCAAAATGTTTATCCAGAGCAGGTTGTGTTAGCTGTGGGATTTAATAGACAGCACTCAATACTCAGCAAGTAGAGACTGACAGGGATAATAAAACAGACTGAAGAGGCTCCCCTACATTTGGTGAGAAGACACTGTCAGCTAAGAGTCTTCTTTAGAAAGAATTTCTGGCCTCATAGTTGGTACCTGAAGTCTAGCCAAGACCCATGCAAAGAGGAGCATCTAAGGTGATGCTTTTTGGGTTGGCTTGATAAAATGAGCTGGCTGGAAAACTTAAAATTGCAAATTTTAAAGACAAAGCATATCACCTGTACGGTTTGTACCATTGTGCCACAGCTAAGTGGGCTGACACAGCTGGGGCATTAATATGATATGGCATAGAGAAGCCCTAAACATGATCCTGCTCTTTAGCACTTACCCTCCAGAATGCACAGCTCTGCTGAGATGAAACCTTTATAACCTGGATCAAGGATCTCACTTGACTGCATTTCTGTGTTTTGGCTCATGCAATCAGAAGCAAAGCACAGACAGTACTCAGACCACAAAGAGAAACTTAAGTGAGAAGATCGGGTCCTGCTTGCAAAGTCAGAGGTACTCTAGGTGTTCAGTCTGTTGGGCCATGTGCAGTCATTCAGACCTGGGCAGGTTTTACTTCGTGTCATTCAACTGGACGCTCATGGTATCACAGAGAATCCTGGTAAGACCAGTGCAGGAAGATGTGTCAGATTTTCCCTCTTGACTTTGAGATTGGGAAGGAATATGCTTCTTTGAGTGAGAAGAATGGATGTTTCTCTGCTTGTATCTTGGCCCTGTTTCAGCTCCATGCCTTGCACTGGATGCCGCATACAAGTACACTGCCCAGTGAGTTTGAAGGGTTGGGAGACAAAGGATGCTCTGCTCTTCCTGGGGTGTGGTTCACTAGAAGGCAGCACCAGAGATGACCCTGGTATGCAAGGGCCATTGGCGTGTTGCACCACTCCTCTCCTCCAGCACCAGGACTGCTCTTGACTAGGACTTCATCATTTTCTTTTTTGTCAATTTTAGGTAGATCAGAGAGTCTTCAAAGACTTCCTGTCTGAGAAGCTGCCTCGCCTCATGGCTCATTTTGAACACTATCGGATTGATGTCTCACTTATCACCTTCAACTGGTTTCTGGTGGCCTTTGTGGACAGCCTGGTCAGCGACATCCTCCTGCGAGTGTGGGATGCCTTCTTGTATGAGGGAACTAAGGTGCGACTCTCAGTCTAGGCCTTCCTCCCATCTGCACCACCTCTGTGACATGGTGACAGGGTGATGGGCATACACATCCATCAAAGATGTGTGAGGTTGAACCGCTTGTCCTGTCCTGCCTGTTCAGTGGCATGCCTTGATGTCTCCAGGCCTCTATGTTTTCTATGTACTTGCTGCTAGTAGGCAGACCTAATCCCTGATTCTGTACACTTGGTACTTTTCAGCAGGTAGTTGTGCTGCAAAACAGCTCTCTGATAGGCCATGGCATCTCCTGCTCTGTGACACAACTGAGAGTATTACAGATAAAGGGACCATAAGATAGGCAGTATCTGAAAACGTGAGTCCTGCATTGTCCCTGTGCATAGGGAGAACTGGAGAGCCCTTGTGAAATCCCTGTGGGGTCCTTTTGTAGGGCCTGGTATTCTCTGGGGTTGCAAATTAGCCAGCAGATGGTCATTCCCTTGAGATTAGCTCTGTACTCCTGTAGGCTTGCCCTAGTACAGACTATTGAGAGCAGCACTAACCCTGGCTCTAGGCTGTACTGCAGTGCTGTGTGCCTGACACCATCTTTTATGCCAGGATGGCCTGGACCTTCAGCTCCTTAAAACCTTATTCACTCAAATACCTTTCAACCTTCTAGGTCATTTTCCGCTATGCTCTTGCGATTTTTAAATACAACGAGGAGGAAATCCTAAGAATTCACGACAGTGTGGAGATCTACCAGTACCTACGCTTTTTCACAAGAATGATCATGGACGGCAGGTAGGACTCTGAGTTGTAGACAAGCTTCTATTGTGTATTTGTACTTGATTGCCTGTTAGGTCAGCTAAACAAGAGTTGTGACTAATTTATAAAGAGAGATGCATATGCATTGACAGGTCTGTGGGACACGGATCTGTTTGTCTCTTTTCGACTTTCCCTTTATGGTGTTACTTAAAAGCTTTTTGGCTTGGGCAAAGGCATGCTACAGCAGAACAAGCCACGAAGTCTGGGTCAGCCTCTTTCTTGTAGCAGCTGGTACTTGTGCTACTGGTTGCTGGATTTCTCTCAGCTGTAGTTGGGGTGTTTGGGAACACAGCACAACCCATGACCTTTAATGGCAACATGTGTCTGAGATGAAGATTTCTGTGATCAGAAGAGCTCAACATCAGGAATATTCCTCCCTGAGAAGCCATCAGAATTGGCATCTGATCCACTGTCTCCTGAATGATGGCTGCACACTGGTACTTTAAAAGGTGGGATGGTATAAGTGTATGTGAGGTACTGCTTGGGTTGGTACTTGTGTGGGAAAGAATTCCTTTAAGCCTCTGCTGTTTGGTGACTTCTAAGCTCAGAGAGCTGAAGTCTGAGGCCCTACTCTTTACATACCCCAGAATGCTCTCTGTGTATCTATTACCATGTGTTACCAGCCAGTAAATAAGTTGACCAGAGCTGTCCTTTCTATCGTAGGAAGCTGATGAACATTGCCTTCAATGATTTAAACCCCTTCCCCATGAAACTGCTGAGGAATCGTCGGTCAATGCACAGGGAAGAGCTGGAGGCAGAGCTGTGTGAACTTGAACAGATCAAGGCAGCCTACGTAAAAGAGAGAGCAGAGCAGGGACCCCAGGACCTGAAGGAGGTTGCTAGTGAAGAGGAGGAAGAGATCTAACAAAAAGAGAGTGCATCATTGCTTCCCTGCCATCTTGCAGAAGGTCATCAGGAGCAACTGTCAGTAAGAAATGGACCAGAGGGGGAAGTGTGGTCACAGTTGTTCATCTGCCCCAGTAAGCAAGGCTGGAGTTATGGGACCATTTGGAGACCAAGTCAGACTTTATAATGGATTAGAAGGTGTCAGAGGAGTTCCATCCTCTTCTGTACTTCTCCCCCATTCAGCCCATACTGTCCTGTGCAGTTCAGGATTACAGCTGAGGGTGCAGAGGAAATACCAGCTGTGGTATAATGACAGGAACTGACATGGTGCAAAAGACCCAACCAAGCAAGGCTTTTATACATTTTCTGATGGAGGCTTGAATGAGATTTTTATGTACAAGTAAAATCTCCAGAAATAATGAACTGATAACACTCTCTCATTGGTACTTAAAGCTTCTGAATTGGTCAGGGAAAAAACTTGCTCTTTGAGGGCATGGTGCCTTCAATGTCTAGCCTGCCAGGGGAGTGTGTGTTTAACATTGTTACTGAGTCAAGACACTGTCTCCAGATGAATCTTAGGTCTGTGGAGGTTCTGAAAGCTGGAGGACATCATCCCATGGGTCTCAGGCTGGGGCAAGGAAACAGGTTGTGGGAGAGTAGAGTTGCTTCCCCAGTTTGGTTCCTGTGGAAGTTCCTGGGAGCACAAAGTGTGTTTCCTGCTTTACTGGGAAGTGTTGGGAGCTCTCTCTCCTCTTCATTTAGCTTTGAGACCCTGGCAGCACTCTGTGCTGTTGACTTTGCTTCATAGAGGAACTCTCATTTCTGTGTGCAACCAACCACAGCCTGCCTGCAGGCAGGGCCTAGTGTTATGTGGACCTTTACTGGGGACGACTGGGTTTTCCGATAGCCTCACTCCTGGCCATCTCTGTGCCCCGTAGTTACGGTCCTCCTGTGCAGGGTTTTTACATTGATATCCCTGTCTCTGACTCCCATTCAGGATGGGAGGTATGAGGTCTTTTCTGTAGGAGTTTACGATATTGAAGGTATTTTACCCATGGCATATGGCTGGTAGTGAACCTGCAAACCCTGGGAACAAGGTCACAAAAGATGACTTGATATTCTTTAGAAAAAACCATTAATATCCCCTGAACCAAGGAGCTGGCCTCCATGGGTCTAGCACAGAGAGATGCCCTATCTGCCTCTGGGAATGGGATCTGATACGCTGCTCCCCTGCCTCCCAGGCTCACTCATCCCCTGGGCTAGGTACCCTGCCTGTGCAGCTCAGCCCTCCACAGACCCAGGATGCGTCAAATATTTAGATAAATACAGCTTCTTTTCCTTAACACGATGCCAGATCCTGCTGCCCCACTTTCTGGCTGAGCAGTGCAGTATTCCAGGTGTGCCTGCAGTGCTGGCACTGACAGCATGCAGCAGACCCTGCTGTAGCAGGATCTCTGCTCTAGGTTTTCAGACTGACCTTGAACCAAGTGGATTATGCCTTCTTTAAATATCTTGTGATTGATAACCCAGCCCTTCAAGTTGTCAGTGCTTGCAGAGGAAGGAAAAGGAGGCATTCATAGCCCACAGTGTTCTCAGCCCTGTGGGCTGTAGCCAAGATGAGACTCTAGGGGAAATAGTGCCTGTTCACGTGAGACACAACAGTCTGCCTCACTGGACAAGTCAGCCAGTTTCAATGAACCATAGAAGACTCAGATGGGAGAGACCTGTGGAGGCCAACCACACAGCAGAGAAGTAATCAAAGTGGAAGTGAAGTTTTGGAAAGAGTGGATAGATCCCCTGAATGTCACTGAGAGCTGCACACATTGAAAGTGTGGGATGAGAAGAAAATGTTACTGGAACTCTACTACAATATCTCAAAAAAATGAACTCGTTTTAAAACGATGCCACCTAGCTAGGGAAGTCTAAAAGGCAGAAGGTCTTTCTTCACAGATGATATTGCTAATCTAATTTATTTATAGTCTTACGTTCATGGGTGCACACAGTGTTTTGCTGTTGTTACAGACATTATATTTTAAATCAAGACCATGAAAATCGGAAGTTTACTTACAATTTTATTTCGTAGAGCTTTCTGCAACAGCTTAGAATTCTTTCCTCCTGACTTGACCTTATGTTTATTAAAAAAGGCATTTGAAACATGTATTATTAGACTAAACCACAGCCTGACGTATGTCTACGGTGTATAATAAACATTGGTCTATGTGATACATAAACTCTTCTGAAGCAGACATAAGGATCAAGGTATTGACCCTGATGGGGAATTCTGAAAATAATTTTTAATTGAAATTGGAAGGGAAGGACATTGGGGGGTTGCTATAAGTTTCTTTTCTTTTGTGTCTTCATCAGTTCTTGGTCCACGTCTATTTGCTGAGGGCCATTTCCTCTAGTCATGGTGATAACCAATCACTTGTGGCGATTCTTTATTAAACTCTGGTGGATGCAGGAATATCTGCAAGGCCTATGCAGACCTGCACCTTGGAACAAAGCTCGCATGTCCTCATGGGCCCTCATCTACTTTCCTTCTGCTTCACAAACTTCAGCGGTACTGAAAAGCGCTGAACTCAGGTTACAAAATTCCAGTTGGGCCAGAGGTTAGCTTTGCCCAATGCAAATCTCTCAGGCCCCTGCAAGACATGCAGTGACTCTCAGTCAGTGCCACAGGTGTTTTGAACCTCTTGGTTACCTCTGCATGAAGTGCTCAAGAAGGATTTGTGTTGCCACTGCCAACTGTTGTGGCTGGGAAACAGTTTGACCTGGTTATGCAGCTCAGCAGCTCCTTCTGCCTGTGCTGGTGCCTGTGGATAAAACAGGCGTCTTTCTACCCAGAGCCAGTCTTTGCTGAGCTTTGCTGTATGCATAACATTACTTGTGAAATTAAGCTTTCTGCCTCTGCATTAATCTAAAGCTTGGGATACCAGCTCCAACCCTAAAAAGGATAGTTTTGATTTCCACACCCACCCTCCTCCCTATGATGTGCCATTAATTTGCAGTCCACTTTGCTGCAGGATCTTGGGGCCACTAGAAGTTTACAGGGGTTGAGAGGATAAATTGGTGGAGGGGTGCCGAAACACACATAAAGCCACTGCTGGCTCAATAAGTCCCTGAGCTGCCAACAAGAAGAGGCTGTGAAGCTTCCCTTCTTCACCCCTTTTTGGCCTGGGTGGTGTTGGGCTGGCAGGATCTATACCTTTATATGCTGTGGCTAAGCCCTGTGTTCTGGCATGCTGCTGTGGTAAGAGGCACTACTGGAGAGGTTGTTTCTGGGTTAATGTTTAGTCTAAGCTTGAGCTTCTCATCCAGGGTGAAGGTGAGAGCCAAGGGACAAGGCATTTTCTGCGGATGGGAAGCAACAACACCCTGTAGTAGGAGCTATAACGCAGTGCTGGGTTTCTCTTCCAGTTTGCAGGTTGGGCAGCCTCCTGCCACCATCACAAACACAAGGCCTGGGGCTTGCTCTCTTCCCATTTAGGAGCTCACTTGTGGCCTGAGACAATGCTGAGACTTCTCCAGCTGTCTCTCGGTGCTAAGAGCTCCTTTGCATTTGGTCTAGGGACATGCCAAGTGCAAGAAGACAAACCACTTTCCCATGACAGAGCCACAGTGCTGGAGCTGATATAATATAATGCCACCCGAGATAATTTAACCCCTTCCTAGAGTTCAGTGAGAGGCTGTGGCCTGCTCTGAGATGCTAAATCATGAGATTATCTGTGTGCTTTCTGCTCACCCTCAGGAGTCTCCAGAGGGGAAAATGGCACACCAGCTTAGTCAATGGAAGAGAAGGTATCCGTAACCATGACACATTTGGGGTGAGAAGTCCCCTGTCCTGCTGCAGCCAGATGTCTGCTTTGGGCACATGGTCCACTACCTTTGAGACAAAGTCCCTATTTCTCCTTGTTATTCCTGTGAGGTGCAAACTCTGCCTTTGAGACTCCAGCTGTTGGATCAGTATCTGCTCTGGTTTTGAGCCTAATTTTCACAATACAGAACCTCTGGCATATTCTGCTGTCAGGCTGTTGGAAGCTTGGAGACTTAGAGCAATATCCAGGGTAAGCAGAATTAAATTTCAGGCCCCCTTGTAATACCAAAATCGGCCAGATAAAAACTTTCTAACACAATTTTGAGTATTAGAAAGCAGCTTGCTTTATTGCAGTGCGCTGGTCACTCAGAAAAGCCTTCCTCTGAGTGCCCTGAGCATCGGGTACATGCTCAAAACTTGAGTTTTTATCATACACTGATGACACATTCATTAGCTATCCCTGCTTACTTGATGTGTGTGTATTACTCTATTTTACATAGTCTCCCCTCTAACTGGAAGTCCTTATATGGTTCTTTGGGGTTTGTCTTCAACATCCCGCATCCTTTTTAGGTGGCTGTTCCTCAACCCCCATTTTGAGTAAGTGCAATATCGTTGCTTTGCATAGCTTCTGCTTTGTCAACCTTGCAAAGCTCAGCTGGCATCCTGCTTGCATTTTGCATGACTTCTTCTGTCTACTTCTTCAAGGCTACATTGTTCCCTTTACTTGATAAGAGTAAAATATTGTTCTGTTCTACTGTCCTTACCATTTGGGAAAAAATAGTACTCAGCCCAACATCACAATTCCCTGCTGCAAATAATGCCAATATTTTTTTCTTTTACAAAGTCATTTTCGTAGTAGAAAAGTATTGTCTATTGGCAGTATTTTGCAGGGAGGAAAGGTTGCAGAATGAAATTAAAACCAATTGATTTTTTTGCTGCATCTTCCAATACCATTTTTCAACATCATAAAAGCTCTTGCACATTGATGGGAAATGCCAATGCCACAAACTCTGAAAAGGCTTCCAGTTTTGACACTACCATTGCAATGGTGCTTGAAATCAGTCCCAAAGCTGGTGGGTGTTGTGCCCTCCATGCCACCCACCCCTAGGCATATGGCACAGTTAGTGATAGTGAACTGCATGGGGCTGGAAATAATTACAGTAGGAAAAGAGGGAACCAGTGAAGTTTTTGTAAAGATGAAGCTAATTGGTCATAACTAATTAGGGGTTTCCTCCACGTGTCTCCATCCAGAACTACCAGAGACATGTCAGGCCCCTTGTCCTCTGCAGGCTGGGATAAAGCAGAGTTCAGTGCTTGCTGCAGCGCCTCCCCTTCAGTGCAGGTGTAGTGGGCTGTGTGCTGGTATAACTTAGCCTTGAATTAAATAAACCTGAGGATATTGTGTCTGCAAACCGGTCATGCCTTTCCTAGAGTTGCAAGGCATATCACTGTGCAGAAAGCTGGTTTCCTTCTGTCTCCTCTCATCCACTTCTGCAAATGCTCCATGCCAGTCAGGATCCTGCTCCCAGGGAGCTGTGCCCAGCTAGGTGAAGTGCTTCGTGATTGCTGCACAGACACCATGAATGTGGCCATGCTGATGTAGCTCCTGCAATGCAGACCAGCCACAACAGGTGCTGGCTCTGCTCTTCCAGTGGCTTGCCACAGGTTGAGATGCTGCACAAGGCTTCTGGCGAACAGTGGTGGTGTTCTGTTGCACTGCTGTCAGGCTCCCCTTCATAACCAACTCTGCTGGAGTGGTAGCTTTCCACTTCTCATTATTTTGCATGGGCCAGGAAGAGATGTCCAGGTGGGACAGCAGCCTGCCCCTTGGCATGATTTCTGGCACCTAATGGTGTGGGATGGCAGAGAGTTACAGAACATACTGCTCCAACTTCTGCTGCTGGATCTCAACAGAAAGCACTAAAATCTGGCTGCTGGAGGCCCTTCACACCGCAGAAGTGTTGTGTGGGAATGCTCTTTGCCACAAGCCACTTCTGTGGACACAGGCTGTCAGCAGTGGTTGCTCAGCCATGCTCTTGCTGCTGAATGACCAGTTGAGATGTCTCAGGGAAGAAAAGACAGAGTAGCATTCACCCTAACCAAGGACACCCAGTTTTAGACTGCAAATGGGACTGGGGAGGAAAACCATTCACTTTGTCAGCACCTAAAACAGCTCTTAGGAATAGCACTTGCACATGAGTAGCACAGCCAGATGCCTACAGTGGACAGGGCTGTAGGCAGAAGAAATCTTTCCCCCCAATAACCCTAAACAAAGACATCTTTTTCTCCCTGTCAGTCCTGCACGCAATCTTCTACAGCTTAATCAGGGCTGGGGCACAACATGTATGAAAGGAAGCACTGGAAATCATCTGTGCATCAATACCTGACTGTCTTGTACTTCTCCATAGTGAACATGTGAGCACACACTGCGAGTATCCTGAGGGGTACCAGAACTTACCTCAATTCCTCCAGGCAAGGCAGGCCCAGGACAACTGCTGCACTAGTGTCCACAATTTGTGTCCACAGGAATTCCTTCCTGTGCTCCATCCATGGACATTGCTTCTCAACAGTTGACTGGTCATGTATCTGCTCAAGTGCCTCAGTCTCCTGGGATGTCCCGGGCTGGCACCTGGTAGCAAAGGATGAAGATGACTCTTAGGGGTTGCTGGTTGATTCTGAAATTCCGCTCAACACTCTTGAAGAATTCAGTGGATCTGCTCTTTTCACAGGCATCATTTGTCTTCTCCAAAAGGACTTGAGGTGTCCTGACAGGCATGCTAATGATGTCACAGGTGCACTCTCCTCTTTTACTAGCGTTGGGGTCTGTAGTGAGGAAGTGGTCACTAGGTGGGTGGCTGTGATCTCCCCTTGATGGAATTACCTTTCAGCTAAGGACACAGTTCCCGCCTCACTCTCTTGGCACTGTCAGCAGTTCCTACTGCTCCAGTGATTTCAGTCCCTGCTATCTTGCCTGTTGTTTCCTCACTTGCTTTGGTTGACAGTGTTTGAGACATTTTTTGGAAGGGTTCATGGGGCCTCTATCCCTTCTGTCTTTGCCTAAGTCTGCTAAGGTTGATACACAGCTTCTTGATAAATAGTACTTTGCCTTGAGGAGTTAATTGGTAACAGCATCCAAGCTATTGTTTGGGCATGTTTGCTTTTCTGTTTGGTCCCTTACACTGATCTGCTGCATCTCACTTGTGAAGGACATGGAGTCTCACAGTCTTGTCACAGCTGCTGGCTCTGCTACCCACTGAGTGATGGGACTAAAGTATGTAGATGAGCTAGTTGTCTCAGACTCTGATTAATCAGACAGGACCAGAGTGGTGTTAGCTGATGGAGGTGACCTGGCCAAAGAAACCTCCTCTGCTATTTGGTCTTGGGCACTGCTGTCTACTTACCAAGTTCCTCATTCAGGGCACCAAGGAGGTTTGTAATGCTGCCAAGGTACCAGCTGACCCCAAAGTCTGAGTGTGAGCTCTGTGAGAAGCTTTCTAAAGCCATATGCCATCAGTAAAGGGCCTGCAGCTTTGGGCCAGTGTCTCTCCATCTGCCAGGGACTGCTGAGACAGCCAGAGGCTGCCAGCTAAGGCTGGCACATTAAAACGTGTTGCAGGGGTGTGTGCAGTGTTCAGGGTGAGCGGCACCTGGTGGTCACAACTGAGGATATGGCACGGTGCGCCTGTCTCCTCAGAAGCTCTCTGTGCCCGCGCAAGGCCTGTGGTACTCTCTCTGCAAGTGATGGCAAAGTCCTGAGGCTGTCAGGTCGATCTCGTAGGAGGATCACGCACCCACCCTTCACCATGTGCCTCCGAGCACAGACTTGGGGACTCACCGGCAGCGGGGATGGTGACGGTGAATGGCGCACGTCGGCCCGGGTGGGCTGGCTCCCAAGCCCGGGGTAGCGGAGAAGCACTTGAGCACCTTGCTGTGGTTGAGGAGGGGCTC
>VWZW01004957.1:159854-183791 GCA_013397115.1 Edolisoma coerulescens
GCTGTACCCTGCACGGGGGGAGCCTCACCTCAAGTGCTGGGGGCAGGTCTGGGTGCCCCAATGTAAAAAAGACAATAAACTATTGGAGAGTCTCCAAAGGAGGGCAAAGTAGGTAGAGAAGGCCCTAGAGGTGAAGCCATATGTGGGGCAGCTGAGGTCACTTGTTCAGCCTGGAGGAGACTGAGGGGAGACCTCACTGCAGTTACAGCTTCCTTGTGAGGGGAAGAGGAGGGGCAGACACTGATCTCTGCTCTGTGGTGAGCAGTGACAGGACTTGAGGAAATGGCCTGAAGCTGAGTCACGGAAGGTTTAGGTTGGATGTCAGGAAAAGGTTCTTCACCCAGAGGGTGGCTGGGCACTGGAACAGGCTCCCCAGGGAAGTGGCCACAGCACCAAGCCTGACAGAGCTCAAGAAGTGTTTGGACAATACTGTCAGGCACATGGAGTGACTCTTGGGGATGTCCTGTGCAGGGACAGGAGTTGTGTTTCAATGATTCTGATGGGTCCCTTCCAACTGAGCATATTCTATGATTCTATGATGTGGTAGAAGAAAGCATTGGCTGTTGTTTCTGTGACACCTGCCTTTGCCACACTCTCTTCCTGGCTTGTCATGCTTCAGATAAGTGGCACCTGCTGTTACAGAGCTCAAAAGTGTGTTAGGAGCTTTCTGGAGAACAGAGAGATGTCAATTCTGATTTAATCAGCCACTTTAATCAGCCAAAGAGAAAAGCCTCAACTGGAATCTTAATTCCACAGGCACTGCATGGGTGTGGGAGAGTTTCCCACACTTCTCTTTTGTGTGGGCCCCTCATTGTTTTTTGCATGCAGATGATGCTGCAAAGGAGGTGGAAGAACTCTGCGGCTTATGGGCTTCAGAGAGTACCTCTGATTCTGCCTGCTGCCTTCCAAGGAACAAAGCCCTGCTGTCATTGCCCCCAGACGGACAGGGACCATTTCTCTCTAATTCTGGCTCATGACTGGGAAACTCTCAGCTGGTGTTCTTCTCTGGTCTATGGTAGTAGGTACCTGTGTCCTTTCCTGCCAAACCCATTTGCTAACAGAAGGATATAGCTTCTGGAAGGGCAGCTACAGAGTCAGACTCTCCTTGGCACTGACAGTGTAATAAGGAGACAAGAATGCAAGCTGCAGCTGGAGGGAAGTAGGTCAGACATTAGAGAAAACTGCATCCCCAGGAGGGCGGTGGGAAGAGGCAGGTGGAGGCCATCATCGCTAGGGATTTTGAAGGTTCCACATCTGTCCTGATTTAAAGCTATGAGTGGGTTGACTGTGAGGCTTTACTGGAGGCCACAGAGGTGGGGTCTCCTACACTGTGCCCCAGCATATGTGGTTGTGCTTTCCTTCCCAGACAAATCAGAGCCTGGTTATTGCCCACCAGATCTTTAGCAGTTTTCATTTCCGCAGGCAGCTTCAGAGATGAGGTATAGACTTGGTGTCACTGGCCAGGATCTCATCACATCCTACCAGTATTCAGGCCTGTGTACAAAGCTTCAGCCATGGGAGAGTGCAGTGACATCACATCAGACGTAAGGGCTGTATATTGGGACATTCAGGTGAAGTGTGTAACCTCCAAACCTTGACAGAGCTCAGGGGAAACATCGGCACTTGGTGTATTTCCATTGCCTCACCATCCTGCTGGGCACTTCAGGTTTTTTTCATGTATCTGTGTTCTGGTGGTGGCCACAACTCCTCAGATAGGCAGAAGAGGTTTGAGAAGAAAACTGGCTAGCCCAATGGATCCCACTTGGGCTCCTGTGGGCAAGTAACCAAGATCTTGGGATTCTGTGAAGGTGAACAATCTTGAACCCTTGAACCAGTGATGCTCAGGGAAAGCCTTTGCTGCAAGGAAAGCCTTCTGTACAGTAGCCTTTACAAGAGATACCCACTCTGCCAGATGTGTGCAGGCATGGTTACACCTCACAATAAACACATGTGGGACCAAGTGTCCTTGTCTTCCCAAAGAACATGGCAGGTGACTGAGACCCAGATGCATCATTCTGATGGGGAGCTGAACCTTGTTTTCTGAAACTCAGAAGCGAGCTTGGCCTTGAATAGCAGAAACTTCCTTCTGTGAAACAGGAGAGTGAAAGCATGGCGTTCTTGTTTCAGGAGAAACTGCTGAGCTTGCAGAGCATCTGATGATGAGTTTTTCAAGGCTGCCTTTCTGACAAGAAATGTGGCAATGTCTCTGAAAGTTCATAACTTCCTTTTTAAACTGAGTTTTTGCAGGTGTGGGGGGGCAGAAGAGGCTTCCAGTTTTTTGAACCAGGATTGTTTTATTTGCTTTTCTTTTGTAATGAAGCAAGATCTTGCCAGCATATAAAAGGTCTGTAAGATGGAATTTGCCCTCTTGTTGAATTCAGAAGCATATTAATACTCACAAGGAAGTTGATAAGCAATAATATTTTCTTTGCTGCCCAGGTAACCAGCAGAGTGAAAGAGGGTATTGTCTCTGGAGAATGCAGGCAAGTTAGCTTTATCTTTCTGTACACAGGCTATCTTGGAAAGCTGGAGATGAATCAGAGGAAGGAGGGGCTTACTCTCCAAAGAGGCTGGCACTGCCCCATCCTCTGCTTCGGTAATACTGCCTCCTGCCCTTCCTGAGAGTTCTGATAAGCCTACTGAAACTGAGCTGAGTTTTGGGCTTATTTTGGGTTTTGCTAGCCTTCACACTCCCCTGATCCACTATAGTATCTTGTGAAGGCCATGTTGACTGAAGACATTTATGTCCTCAACTCACCATGTTTCTTTCTGTCAGAGCTCGCCGAGTGTGGCAACTCATGAAGCAGAAAAGGGAGTGGTGAAGAGACAGGTTGAGCTTCCGGAAAAAGGTGTTACCACTGAGTGTGGGATCATCCCTGGAGTATTCCCCTGCACCTCCTGGCATGCACAAACTGACTTTGCACTGACTGAGCACAAGTGTCTTCACAGGCACTGAAGGGTGGTCCATGCACTTCAGCTTGATTTCTAGCTGATGTTGGCTTAAAAATATTCATGAAGAAACTTCTCCTGTGACCAGGGGCAGTTTGTGATGTTCCACTTCCTGTGCCCGAGTGAGAGGTGTGAGCCTTCAAGAAGCGGAGCTCCAGGTGCTGTTGGCAGTGGAGTGACAGTGATGGTGCCTCAGGCTCCCTCGCTCCAGGGTGAACCACTTTGGTTGCTCATGGGAAGAACGATGCTTGTCAGGCCACTGTAGGGAAGTCCAAGGTCTGGCAACAGACCCTCCATGGGCACTTCCCAGCCCCTGGGCTTCCTAAACAACCTGGAGGCTCCCAGACTGCTTTGTGCCTATAATGAGGGGAAAACCAGCCATGAAATTTAATAAACGTCAGCTTCTGCCCCTGATGTGCAGCCTCTCCCTGCAGTGAAAGGAGCAGCTCTTGTGAGGGCTGTGAGGGTCCTGGTGGGCAGCAAATTTGACCAGAGTCATCTGGGTAACTCTGCAGGGCAACTGCAGCTTGAGTCTCCACAAGACTCTAGATAGGCACATTTCCCAAGGAGGCCAATGGGATCTCCATCCTCGTCAGTCTTTCAAACTCAGCTGGACAGTCTAAGTAACCTGACCTGCCTTTGTAGTGAGCTTAGGACAGGACTCAGGACCTCCAGAAGTGCCTTCTGGCCTGACATTTTCATGTGGTTCTCTGTGCATTGCTGTTGCAATTTCTCTTTGCTTCTCTCAGTTGTCCCAGGGAGGCTCAAGTACACATTCAGTGTCAGGTTTGGAAGTGACCACATCAATAAAATAAAGAACAGGTGACAATTCAGCCAGTACTTCATGATGTGCACTTCAAAATGTTCTGGGGGATTCTACCCAAAATATAGTCTTGGATTCCTCACCAGATCAGGTAACAGGAGAGTCTGAGCCTCTTGGGAGCTGCCTGAGGCTGTGGTCTCTGCCAGTTTTTCTCTTTGCTCTCTCCTCTGCTCCTCACCGTTGCTGCTGGCTGTGCTGGGATGACCCAGTTAAAAATAACCTGGCTGAGCTATTTTTATGAGGCACATGTGCTCCCTTGTCTGTCTCCCTGCCTTCCCACCATGGCAGAAGAGCATATCCACGGAGAAGTACCTGGCAGTGGGGATGTGGCAATAACATGGACAGGTGTCGCTGTTAGGGCGTTATTATGCTGGATGCCATTTGGCATTGCTGCCTGCCTTGGGGAGTGCATTGTGGTTTAAACTTGTGACTGAATACAAATGCAGCTGGAAAACTCATCCAGGAAGGCCATGGGATTTTTGCTGTCTCAGCCTTGTCTTGTGAAGAGTGGTCTTGTTTCACTCAATCCTGGCGGCCCTTGCCTGCCTCTGGACATACGTGCTTAAAATTATTTTGAGGTTCAGAACACTTGCTGTATCTTTTAAAGCAAAAAAAACTTGCATGATGTGCGTTTTGCCAAGCTTGGGACCTTGGTATGAATTTGTTGCCCTTGTTGGGCAGCCTTGGGTTCCATCGTTAGAAAGATGCTCTGAGACAAACAATATGGTACCAGCTGCTGATGGCTGCAGTGGGTTTCTGGAGTCTTTCTGTTAAGTACAGGCTGGGTCTCTGTGCAATGTTTGCCTTCCCTGACCTAAGCCAATAACTGGGGGATGTAAAAGTACTGAATTATCTTTCTGCTTATGGTCTGAGCAGAAGATGCCTGTGTCAGTGGAGGAACCACTATCTCACCTCTCCTGAGGCTGTGATGACCCAGTACCCTCTGCATAGCCTTTGACCTGCTGCCAGCATGGGGGAAGGTCTGATATGTCTCCTTGCAGGGACTCACATGAGACCTCACGTCCTGCCCCAGCCAGTGTTGCACAGAAAATAAGGCGCAAGAGGGGCTGCTGTGCGCTCTCAGAGAAAGCTATTGACCTTCTTGTTTTGTGGATGAGGAAATCAACTCATTATTTTAGTTTTGAGTGGCTCCTTCACCTTCCTACTTCATGTCCTTTCTACCTGTGCAATGTTTATTCTAGAGGCAGAGGTTTTTTTCACAACCAGCTTACCAGGGCACCATATTTAAGTATCTGTGCCGTGCTGGAGAGCTGCAAATATTTTGGAGTGTTATTTAGAGCTGCGTTTTCTGATGAAAGATAACATCTCTAGAATGTGTTTGAGATCTTGCTTGCTGCTGTAATTTTGTCCCCCACCACTTCTGCGGATGCTGGTCCATCTGCACCTGCAGCAGGCCCTTCCTCAGGCAGCCAGTAGCCTGCATGATGTGCTGCTGCCTGTGGTGACAGAAGCAGTTGCCACAATTTCTGGTGGGCTGCCCAGGAGAAGGGACCTCTGTGCTTCTGCAGAGGAGCAATGCTCGAACCAGCATTGGTGATGAACATGGACAAAGCGCCTCTTTCCATCACCTGTTCTGCTTCTGAAGACAGAGATTGGAGCATCTGACTGATGCTTGGTTTGGTGACAGCTCTTTGCCCATACTTCATTATGAGGCTGCTTTATAGTGCAGCAGAAAGATGTGGTGTGTATGCTGTGTGTCTGGTTGAGGCCACCATGTCCCTCTTGGGAAGGGCCGGCTGCAGGCTGTGAGCTGCTTTTGGGAAGAGACACGTGTCTGTTTCTGAAAGCCGACTGAAACCTTAGTCTGAGCTGCCTTAATCTGAGCCCCGGAACGGTGGGTGTGGATCCTTATGGAACAAAAGACAAAGAAAGGCAATTGATAAAATCGAGGCCCATCGCAGGATGGCTGATTTAAAAGGCTGGTTCCCAGCTGGCCGATTTAAAAGCTTCCAGCTCTGGTCGCAGATAGGGTTGTTTTTCCAAGGATATGCCTCTGAGCAGCTGTAAAAAGGTCCTGCTGCCTGATAGAAAGGCGTGCTGAAAGGTTTTTATTTGCTACTGTGGGTTGATTGGAGTACAGATGCTCTGGAAGACGTGCTGCATTATTCATGTGGTAGATACCGTTGCTAAAAGCTAATGTACAGCCTGGGGGCTGTGAGGAGTGGTACAGTCCTTTGTGTGGTTTTGTTGATTCACTAGAGAGCCTGGACTGCTCTTAAGCTTTTTTTCTGAATACCGAGATTGATAAAGCAAATCGAGGAATGTGAGATCACTTAGTTAATGGCTCTCCACCTCCTTTCTTGTTTACAAAAACTATTCGAAGCTTTCTTTTTTTTTTGGAATGCATTATTCATACAAAACTGCTTGCTAGGCTGGTCCTGTTTGCAAGACTTCATCAGTAACTCAGTTTTCTTGTGGCTTAAAATTCTTCCCTGTCGAGGCTCAAGTGTCTGCAGTAAGTGTCCCACTTTGGATTCTCCATTAATGCATATTCAATAGCCTTACCCATGAGATTCCCACTGTTGTACACAGATGCTGGGGCACCCACCAGCAGCAGCAGGGCTGTGGGACACAATTCTTGTGTTTCTACTCACTGGCTGCAGTGGGAGGACCTCACGCAGGGTTCAGCGTGCCATGCTCTCATACACGGGCCCTGTTTTTGTGTGAAGAGGCAAAACTGCAGCATATGTGCTTGTGACTGGACTGCCTGCGATCCTGTTCTGGAGACTGAATACATGGAAGCCAGCCTAGGAACACGTCTTTCTCTGTAGCTCTCTGCTGACTGTTAGCAACTGGCTGTGAAGTGACATGGTCAACGCCATGGTCTGGTCGTTAGGTTCTTGATCTGGCAACTCTGAACTGATAAACCTCCAAGGCAACATCTTTGTAGGCAAGATGTTACTTCTCAGATCACGGTTGTGGAAGAGACATGGCCTCAATGCAGGCTCCACGTGCCCTGCATTAAGTGTAACCAAGCAATGAACCAAGAGGTGAAAGCCACCCTATCAGTATTGTTTATTACTCTCATAACAATAAACCTGTAGCCTCTGAGCTTGTGGTATTGTTTGAGATGACACGTGCAGAAGGTATTTAAAGCTCTGGGTTGCTGTATAATCATGTGGTCTGGTTGACTTTGGTTCCAAAGGAATTTATTACTGGTAATTTCTCCTTGATAGTGTTATAGCACGGAAATGGAATTTGGACGTCAAGGTGCGTCTAGGGGTGTGTCTTGCAGATACGCCTAGGAGAGTGTCTATGGCTTTGAGGCGAACCCAGCTTAAGCTGAGAGGCTCACAAACCATTTGGTGTGGCAAGTTTGAGGGAAGCAAGACCAGAAATGAAATGGAATTATTTGGCATCTGACCCAGAAGGCTGGTGTCTGGTGATGAAATTCTGAGGGCTCTGATTTTGTCTTGAAGCAGCAACTCAACACAAACTGTGATAAAACATCTGTAAAAGGCAGGAAACTGTTTCTCTCGTGTGTGTCTTACAAATTGTAGATAACATTGACATTCCTCTGTTTGCCTTCAGGGTTGCCTTTTTAAGGGTGTACTTGTATTACATTTTGAAACTTTGAAGATGGAAGCATGTGTGGGTGGATTTTTGGAAAAAAAAAAAAGCAAACTCAAAAATGTAAACCCGAGAGCATTAAATTAATGAAAAATGTTGCCTGGATGAGGGTCGGAGCCAGCACACCAGTCTGTAACATGGGCGTGGCAAATGGACCCGCTGGGGCGGGCGGGTTGCCCAGCGCAGCCCCGTGCATGGCACAGCTTCTGTGTGCTCATGCCCGCGCTCGGACTGTGCTGCTGGGAGCGGGGACGCCATGGCCAAGGACAACAGTCAGACATGCTGGACTTAAGAGGTGCAGGACAGATTACTTGCAAACGTAATGCATAAATGATCCGAAGAGTGTTCTCTTTGAGCAATTCCCCACCCCTTTCCTGGGCAGGAAAAGACAATTTCTATTTTGAAATTAGAGAGCTATGGCTGGAATAAAAGGAAGAAGAAACAAAACCGGCAATGATAGTCTTATCTGCTGAGCTGTGAGGTGTGAGCTGTAGCTGCTCTCTGGATTTCTAGAGCTGTTTCTTTTCATGTACTACAAAGCACAGACACCTTTGCTTATCCTGTTACTACCACTGGGCTTTCCAGGCCTGTTTATGTGGGAATATATTTTCAGTAGAAGCTAAAGCCTGTAATTATATTAATACAATCACACCAGTATTGCTGGTCCTCCTTGCATGCAGAAACTAATCCAAAAGAGGTGCTTCTCACAGGGGAAAAGAAGAGGCTTTCATCCCCATCTTGCCTTTAGAGAACCATTGGTGTGCAGAGCAAAACCCAGTGGGCAGGCGGGTGAGACAGCCTGTCCTGCAGAGAGCTGCCAGGCTGCACAGTGCTGCAGGCCTGACTTTCCATAGTAGGAGCAGCAAGTCTTTGTGCAGCCTGAGAAGGTAGGCTGTGACAGGAGGTGTTCTCTGGCTCACCGATTCTGCATCTGGGCTCTGGGGTGTTGCTCCAGATGTCCAGTCACAGAGGAGGAGACAGGAGGTCTCCTGCTGCACATAAGGCTTTCTGTGAGTGATCTGCTAATGATACAGGTATTTGCTGTGCTGGACATGGAGCTTGGTCTTGTGTGTTGGAAAAACCTCCTCCCAGAGCCCCAGGAGAACAAAAGCTTGGAGATCCTGAGGAATTTGCACCCCTTGTAGGCAATGAACAACAAGCACTTTAATGCCCTGCATGCAGCCCAGTCTGGGGATCCCAGTGGGTACTTGGGATACCAGTTGCTTAGCCAGTGAGTTGCTGCCTAAGGGGCTTGGCATGCCCTGTGATCAGCTCAGCAGTGCAGTCCAGTCTGGTAGGGGTCACAGCTTCCAGCCGCATTGGATTCTTCTGGGGACAAATGCAGAGCCCTCCCCAAGCCTGGCTAAGTTCCCCTGGAGCAGCAGGAAGGGATGAGTGGCACTTTGGACTGCAGTGGGGCAGGTGATGTTGGACAGTGCTCATGGAAGATGTGTGGGGACCCCAGTCAGTGTGAGCTGCAAATTAACTCAGAGCAATCAACAGGTTGTCTTTAGGGACTCTTCAGAGGATGGAGGAGATTCCTGAACTCTAGACACAAGGAAGCTTGAGCCTCTCTATAAGGAGTATATCAGAACAATAAGAAAAAGTGGAACACATGGGAGAAATAATGAGATGAAAAAGGCAGCGTGAGCATGGCAAAACCAATCATGTCAACACACTGATTTAATCTTCCAGAGTGTGGTGAGCCCACTGGGTGTGGGAGCATTTATCTTGACTTTAGAAAAATGTTATCCCACACAATTAAGATAAAAGAATATGCACCATATACATCTGTCTGTGGTCAGGTATATGTAAATCTGGTGAGAGAATTATAGAGGACAGCTTACATGACAGTTTGGTATCAGAATGTGAGGATTTATTGAGAAGAATTTTGCAGGGTTCTTCCTGACATCTGATGCTTTTTGTATTTTTATTAGCAATTAGGACAAAGGAATAAATAATAAACAGGAAACCAGGAGGAGCAGGAAGCTTGCAGAATGACAGGCCTCTGGTTTGAAACTGCCTTGATGAGCTGAAGTAATGGCATGGGAAGATTAGGATGCGGTTCAGCAGAGAGAGGTTCGAGTCTTCAGATGATGCAGTACCACCAGACCCAGTGCAGTTCTGCAGAAAAGTGTCCAAAGGCTGCATTTCATTCCAACACGACCCAGTGACATGCTGTAGAAAGAAAATGATAGATATGAACTGGAGAATATCTGGTAAATTTTAAAGGAAGCGTTGGATGGTTCTGTCCATCCCTGTTAGTGGAATGGATGTATCCCAGTTTTAGGTGCAGCTGCTCTGGTAAAATGCATATGAGACAAAGAGAGTGGGAGCAAGGAGGACAAATTTGTCAGCTGTTCAGAAGACATGGCTGACAGAAAGAGAACGAGGTAAAAACCAGGGAAGACTGGGAAGCTGTGTGTCAGCTGTGGAGGAAAGCTTGCTGCAGTAAGAAGGGTATAGTCTTTTGCCTGCGATCTGGCTAAGTAGAATGAGAAGCAAGGGACACTGATTGCACAAAAGGAAATTTAATTTTGACAGCAGAGAAAAGGTGCATAATTGTAAAGGCAGCTGTCTGCTAGATTAAGTTTAGCAGGATGATGATGGTCTCTCCATTACTTGAGAATTTTGGAAAAAAGTCCTTAGGGGAGGATGTAGAAAAATGAATGAGAAGGACAGGACAAAAGATGGACTCACAAGACCTGTGACGATCTGCTTCTGTTCCACACATTTATGGTTCCTGGAAGACATGTAGGTGTGTAAATGTGGTGGTGAAAGTCTATTTTGAACTTAAGCCTGCAGCACTCAAATGTAGATGTTTCCCATTTTTCACAAACTGCTTACCCATTTGAGGACCTTCTTGCCAACCTCATGCTGCCTTATCACTGTGGTGAAGGACTGTCACAGTACTGGAGTCCAAATATACCATGTCATGGTGACTTGGGGTTTTGTTAGTGCAGTTTGGCTTGTGAAGCCTGGCAAGGGTTTACAAAAGCTGGGTTGACTCTCCATCTTTCTTGCTTTTCTCTGCGTATCTACCAGTTTCCCCTTTTTACTACTTTGATGTCATTCTCCTTTTCCTAGCCTCCCCAGAAAACCTTCTAACCTGCCTGTTCCTCTTCTAGTTGGTTTTGAATGAGAGAGTTTACACTGTGGTCAAGCTATTTTTGTTGCTTTACGTCAACTGTTTGAGTTGCTGCTTGTTTTCCTTCCCCTGAGCATGGCCCATCTGATGAGTCCCTCGCAGGAAGTGTTGTGTAACAGGGGTATCTCCTGTCTTCTTCACACTGAATGCACACAGAAAGTTCTGGTCTACTTTCACTGTATCTGCTCAGGACCCTTCCCTGAGATCAGTGCAGATTTCACAGGGTCATAGCATGGCTGAGGCTGGAGGGACCTCTGGAGATCACCTAGTCCACTGCCAGCTCAGAGCAGGTTCAGCGCATTGTCTAGCTGCGTTTTGAGTATCTAAGGATGGAGACTCCACAGCCTCTCTCAGCAACCTGTGTCTGAGGCAGGCACAGTGTGTGAGCACCCTCAGAGTCTAAAAGTTCCTTTTAACATTTAACTCCCTGATGAAGCTCAGGCGGACCAGCCTGTGGTTCCCCAGATCCTCTGTCTTGCCCTTTTGAAGATAAGGGTGACACTAACATTCTTCCAGTCCTCGGGGACGATAGATACCTGATTGCCATGAGCTTTCAAAGAAAACCAAGAATGACCTTGCAACGACACGGGCCAGCTTCCTCAGCTCCTGTGGATCCATTCCATCAGGCCCTTGTCCATACTCTTTAAATGTTCCCTGACCTGGTCTTCCTCCAACAAGGGTCAGTCTTCCTTGCTTTGGATTTTCCGCATCTCTCAGGGCTCCAGGGTGCCTGAAGGCTGATCTTAGCAGTAAAGACTGAGGTGAAGAAGGCATTCAATGCCTCTGTCTTTCCAGCATCCCTGATGCTTTTTCTGTTGCTCCTTTGCAACAAACTTCCTGATTTGTGCTTGGAACTACTTCCAGAAACACAACAGAGTTACAGTTAGTATTTATGCTTTCCGCCTTCTCAGGGCAAAATACAAGTTGCACATTTCCTTTAAGAAAGGAGCTGAATATCTGGAGATCTGTTGTGACACATGCATCTTCCTGGTGCACCAATGAGCAGCCTCCTCAGTACCAGAAGACTGGAAGGTGGCCCGTGGAGTACCACTGCCAGGTGTTGGAACAGATAATTTGTTAAATGCTTGTCTCCAAAATCAGCTCTTAGCAATATTTTCTCCATAGGGACAGCAGTGTATTTCGCACAGTGTTACCCAAAAGCTTTCACAACCCAAGAAAAGAAATGCTTAAAAGGAGAATGACCCTTTCAACACAGAGTTTGGATGGCTGTATTGAGGGCTTGGGCTTGATTTATTGATGTACATTCCCATGGGAAGATCTTGTTATAAACGAGGTATCACCGAGCAGGAGAGGACAGGAGAGAGGAGCACGTGCCTTTATGATACAGACCTTCCTCATGGGGAAGCAAGAGCTGCTAGAAGGTCGAGACAAGGGTTGTTTCAGACCCATGAAGCAAAAGGATGTCTTGTCAAAACCTCCACCCACTCTTCTACCAGCCTGGCAGCACAGTAATTACCTTGGTGTTTTGAGGGGTCTCCTCTAGTTTCTTCGCAGGCTGCAAACCAGGGACTGCCTCCCCGCCTGCCTGGTGGTGAATAAGACTTGGTATTTGGGACACCCATATAATTAGTAGATCTGTGATTAAGAGAGTCAAAAGCCCAACCCCACTGGCTTGCCTCTGGCTGCTGGTGAGTCCTCTTTGGAAGCAAGAGGCAGGCGTTCCTGAAAGTACTCCCTGCTCTGCTGGTTCTCCAGGTCATGCATGGAGAGTGTGGGCAGGAGTCTGTGAGGGTAGGTCAGCCTAAGGAAGGTGGTGCAGGGCACCAGAAAAGTGAGGGAGTCTCCCTTCTGTGAGTTTGCAAGGTGCAGCTGGAGAAAGAAAGCTGCAGCCACACTGGTATATCACTGAGGATGGCCAGAAAGTTAACTTCCGTCTGTGATAAAGCTGTGCCTTACTGCTGCTTCGGATGAACGGGAAAAGAGGAGAGTGGGAACAGCATGAGGTCTGGTTAAATCACCTGGGAATAATACTGGTGTGGGGAAGAACAGATGATGACTGGACTGTGCTTCAGTGGGCTGACTGCTCATGCCCGAGCCTGGTCCGTGTTTGCATGAGTCTGTCCTGTCTTCCAAAACCGTTTTGGGTTGAGTGCATGCTACTTGAAGGAAACTATACCTTACTACAATACTTGATTTAGCAAGAGGGATGTGTTTCCCATTCTGCTGTTTCTAATGAAGCCCTTTTCATTGCCATGAAAGCTGATGGCAAATGAGGACACATGGGATGGGAAATTGCACTGATTGCTTGTACTAAAAAGTGGCACCTGCAGACTAGCACAACAAACAGACACCTTTCTCCTTGCTTACTTGCTTTGGGATCATTGTGCTCCTATCAGGGGTGCAGCCAGAAGCCTTTTCTCTTAGTAAGGCAAGAATAAAGGGTGAGGAATGCATTTGGAACAATGTGAAGTTGAAGGTTTTAAAGCTGTCTGGAAGTGAGAAGTTCCTCTGCACACCGTTTTTTTCAGTGCCTGTCTCTTTGAATGCTCTCGCTTAACCACAGGGGCAGGGTTGCAGTACTAGGTCCTGGGGAGAGAGATCTTTGCCCTGTGAAAGAAGCATTAGTAGCATTATTCAGAGGAAATACAATTAAGTGATGCATTTTTGTTTGCCAAAGCTGTCCCAGTCCAGCTGTGCGGACCTGAGACTTCATTGTCTTACTTGATTAGTCAGCTGCTAAAAGCAGTCGTATCCCAGTGAAGGTGCTTTTATGTGAGTCTTACTAGTGTGTCCCATGCAGGTGACAGATGTCTCCTGCAGGACGTGTAAGACACATTAACCTTGCTGGCGTGAGGTATGTACTGCACTGCTTCCCAGCTGTGCCCTGATGCTGGCTAGGCAAGAGCAGAAAGCTTTGGAGCAGCTTGCTTAGCAGATAGACGTTCCTCCGCTGACATTCATCAGGAAGCAGGATGCAGCAAGAATCACACCTCCCTGATCAGGAGAGGGGACAACTGTCTGTTTAAAGCAGAGACACTGAAACCAGGACCCTGTGCCTGTGTGAAGAATGCAGAAGCCTGGTTTGGAAGCAAGTAGCACATGTCTTCCTGCTTCAACATAAATCCATTGTGGGGGCAGCAGAGTGAGGAGAGGGGAGGTACTTTTTATAGAGCTCTCTTGTACAGTTTGCTCCGTATGGAGCCATGTCATGAAATTTACAGTGCATGTAGCTGGCTCTCAGGCAGAAAACCAGCAGTATTTCATTATATATTAATTGCCTTATTTAAAATGATGTGTTTAACTGTTTCCTTTCTACAAGTCCTGGGGTACTGGGAATGGGAATGTACGCCCTATTTCCAATACATAGCTTGGTGTTCAGTGTGAGGCGGTACTGAAGCTGACTTCGTATACATCTTGTTCTCATCATCTGGAAGTAAGCATTGTCTGATTGTCATTGGCAGAGACAAGATAGCTGAAAGGGCTTTTTGAGTCTCCCAGAGTGACTCTTCTTACCTTTTGGCATCAAGTTACATTATTCATTTTTGGATGGGGGGGAATGAATTTTGAGGGAATAAGTGGTGTGGAAGAAAAGTGGAGGGGAAGAGAAAGATTTTAGCAGGACAGGAAAGGAACAAGATGGATGAAACTCATGGATGATTTCAAGAAAGAAGGAGAGAAGGGACCAGAGAAAATAATGGATCTAGGCAGATTCCAGGAATGACAGTGATTCTTACTTCTGTTTGATTTTATTACTTGGAGCTGAGTGCCGGTAAAGATTTTATTTCATGGACTGGTGGTAGAGAACCGAGAAGAGGATGTGTATCTTATCAGGAGTTTTCTAGCTGTATATCCTCGTGCCACTTACCATCTGCCTTTTTTGCATGAGGTTGGAAGTTTGAATCTCTTGTGGCATTCTCCTTGGATGCTTGCAAATAGTTCTCTCAAAAGATTGGCAAGGCTGTCCCTATGGGTTTTTTGGCCGTAGAAACATCACTTAAAAATAATAAGGCTGAAAAGGAAAAGGCATTACCTATGCAATACAAGTTTAGCTTTCCAAAAGAGAAGGTGAAAAGGGACATGAAGTTTTAATGGCATTTGAGATTGAAATGCTCATTATAACTTTCAAAATCCCCCTTACTAGCATTTGCATTCCTTCTTTTCTCCCATTTTTATCTCTTTTGACCCTGCATACAAGAGAAGGAATTAGGGTAGAGTGTATTTTTTCTGTTGGTCTCCTTGCTTTTCAAACTACCTCTAACTTTCAAGAGATTGAGACCTCTGAAAAGTCCTTCAGACTGTAAATTCTCTTGATTCCCTGGCAGTAAGGACACAGGAGAAAGAGAGTCCAACTTGTCAGGCTCGATCTCCTGAACATCTGAAGTGCTTTTCAGAGTTGCAAGTAAGAGGTATAGGCAGAGTTTGGAAACCTGCCTATGAACAATAGAAAACAGTACTTAAATGTTTTTTTGGTAGACTGTCATGTTATGTGCTTTCCCCAGGGGTGCGCTAGGACTAGGTCTGCCGAGGTCTGGCTGGATTTCAGCCTGCGTCTCCCAATGCCAGGGCAGCTTTCATGCAGGAATGCAACACAGGCCATGTGGAGAACAGGTCTCAAGGAGAAGGGAGACTTCTTGCATGAAGCTGGGGGAGCGTGAAGCAAACATAACCATTATTAATTCATTGGCATGTGTTTCTACCCTGCTCAGAGGTGTGCAGCACAAGAGAACAGAAAACAATTGTTTGGCAGAGGGCATGTACCATACACATGATGGATCTGTGCAATGGAACCATTGTGCACTATGAACTGGAAGGCTCTGAGCCCAGGTGTTCTGAGGAGTGTGAGCATCTCATTGTGGGTTTGGATGGGGAAAGGGTACAAGTTTCAAGTCCTTTCAGGAGATGCTGTGCCAGATTCTGGTCTCCTGAAGAACTCTGTCTGTTCATTGATCGCTGCAGTAGTGTTTCACAGATTGCACAGAATATTCTGAGTTGGAAGGCACCCACAAGGATCGTCAAATCCAGCTCTTCATTGAATGGCCCTTACGATCCAGAGATCAGGAACAGAGACAGGCAGTCTGTCCCTCTGTTGCTTACCTGAAGGCAGACAGAGCTGGAGAGCTTTCTGATAGAATTTACAAATTGTTATTTGGACTAAAAGTACTGCATTGGCTTAATTGAGTGCTGCTTCTGCAATCCACACAGCCTTTATGTGCCCTGCTTCCATGACAAAACTGTAAGAGTCTTGTGAGAGACTCACAAGACTCATCTAATGCTGCTCTGCAGGCAGTGATCTTGTGCTTGCACAGGCTTAGTTTGTATGAAACTTCTAGAAAAGGCTTTGAATGTCTTAGAGCTGATGGAGTAGAATGCCTGTTTGTGTTACCGGAGTCAGCTGTGAGCCTCCTCCCTCTGCAGCCGTGAATCAGTGACACATTGACAAGGGTTGGCATGGGGGACAGAAGGGGTCAAGGGCTCGTGTCTCTATGGATGCGTGTTGGGCGGATGCATGCTGGGTGCTGCCGGACCCCTGCTGTGCAAGAGGTGGAGAGAGGGTGTAGTTCATGTCTGGAGCCTGGTCCCCCGGAGATGGGTGTTGGGATGGGCCATGGGCAACTCTGGGCACTGAGAACAGCTCTCTGCAAACAGGAACGTGATTTCCAGCCTGGTTAGCTTAAAAAACCTTCTGGTGCCGGAGACCTCAGACACCTTCCTGAAGGAGCTCCACGAGGTCTAGCCAAGTGGAGAAATTTCTTGTGCCCACTGGGCTTGTTCAGCTCCTGTGAGTTCTCCAGGTGGTGTTTTGTGCCACTTTGAATGCTTTTATGTATCCATTTCCTTCCTTTACCGTGATGTTCATGTGATCTGTGCTTTTGAAGGTGCCACCCCTTTTGCTCACCATTATCTTCAGGTCTGTATCTGGACGGGGTGGTCTCGTCCCTCTAAAAGTCCTTTTTGCAGTCTCACGGAGATGCTGAGATTAACCTCAGGGAAATAGAGCCTACTTGTTTTTACAATGCAGCGGAAGGGGTTTCAGCTCAAACTCTGTATCAAACAAACAGACTGATATTAAACTTTCAGCTTTCATCTACCATTATACCACTCTTAATATTAACCCTGAAGAGTGATATATTTGGAAGGAGCTACTCTGGCCAGTTAATGGGTGGAATGATGGCCATTGCTGAAGAGCTTGAATTGCAACGCAGCTCTTGGTGCCATAATGAAGCAGATTGTTCTCAAGTAGCTATATCTGATTCAGCTGCTTTGTCCCTGGATGTTAAAAATTGAAATTTTGGCATTAACTACTGCAACTGAAAATTGCTTAAAATGGAGATACTGGGTGCACTTCTGAGTGGGTTAGTGCAGCCAGGATGAGTGGGTGTACAGCCCTGCCACACTCCGGACATAGCAGACTTATTGCACATGAAATTAAAATTATTATCTGATTTCTCTTCCATCTCTGTGAGTCTGTTTTCTGTCCAAATCAGGAGCAGCTGTAGCTCTGTTGTCATTCCTAGGCTTTTACTGAATCTGCCTGGGAAATGCCAGGAGACATTAATGCCATTCTCTCTCCCACTCCTATGACTGATAAAAGTTTTGCTGCTGCCTAATTGGAAACTTCTTTGATGCAGTTAAAACACATGTCTTTTGACTCTCTTGTCTCCCCTAGACTTTGAAAGCAGATGATTTATATCCTCCCTGTACCAACTTGTTCTGTTTGAAGCCTACTGTCATGGCTTCCCTCCTTCATCTCCACCCCAAAGTTTTTAGGATTTCTTAGCAGATCTCACACCTTTGATCACTGGTCCATAGAGCTCTACCCTGAATTCTCCTCTGACTCTCTGACACATCCTCAAGAGCAGTGCCCAGAGCTGAGGTCTTTTTTCAGTGTTCATATTGCTGGTGATTGAAGCACAAGCTGAACAGAAATCCCAGTGCAGGCCAGCGGAGTGGAGCCAGAGCACACAGTATAGAGCATCCTCTTGTCTGCACACTTGTTACATATTGTTTCTGTCCTAGAAATACAGACAACTCATGCCATGGCTTGGTACTTCAGCACAAAGCCAGTCTACCTTATTTCTTGCTGATGTTTTCAGAGTAGGGAATATGCTTGGAAGGAAAGAAAATACACAGAGAACATCCAGGTTGGTAAATGGTGTGGTTGTTCAGCCTTTTCCCTTGTAAAAAGTCAGTGAAAAATAGTCACCAACACTAAGCTCGTTGTTGAATCAGGATGGGTGGCAGTGGACGCTCTTGGCTCTGAAAGAGTCATAATGCTGAGTCCTTGGTGTTCATTTGGCAAGTGAGGGCCCAGTACCTCATAGTCCTGCTCTGTGCACCTGGGAAGAAGAAAATGAGTCACCTTCCTGGCAATCAGCAGTGGGATGCATCAAGGTCCTGGCTCCCAAGTGTTCTGGTGCCATCATAGCTGGAAATGTGCATGCCTATTCATGGGGGAATGAGGCAAGTAAGCTCTTGCTTCATAGCTACTTCTTTCTTGGGGTGACACTGTCACACTGCCTGGCTGTAGTTCCCTGGGTGAGCAGAGTGAGAAATCTCACTGCTGCCAAAACACTCCAATTCCCCTCCTTCCAGATGTGATGTGACCCCTATCATTTGTGCTCTTTTTAACCCACATCAGATACTTTTTATTGTCTGATTCTGCTCAAGTGCCTTGTTCTGGTTTATGGATGGGTTTTGTGATTGGTTGTTGTTATGGTCTTTTGTTGGTTTGCTTGTGTTTTCATAATTCCCATCCTCCTCCACATTAATTTTCTGCTCAGAGCAAGAGAAAGCAACTCATGGATGGGGCTGAAGGTGCCAGACCACAAGCAGTCCAGGAGTATGTTCTGGAGAGGTCGCCTCCTAGCAGTGTGTGGAGCCTCACCCAAGAACTGGTATTTGTAGGAGATAAGGTGCCCATCAATCTTCTTTCAGGCCTTTCCCAGGTTGTGAGGAAAATAATTTCCTGGTCTACTCCTGGCACGGCCAGGGATATCAAAAGCACTAAGGATATCAAAGATGAGAAATGGTAGAATAAAGCGTTGACAAAGTTTTGAGTTTTTACACTGTTGGGGATGACTCTGCTGCTGTGAGTCTTTCACAAAATACTGTGGCGCCAGAGTAGAGGGTGCTCTCAGTTTGGTCTGGATTAGGCTACCATATGTCTGGGTTTCCTCAAACATATTTCACTTTTTCCATGTGGTTATTTTGTCCAGGACCAAGATAAATTCATCCAGAATTCACAAATGTCAGGCATGCTTGTAGTGGGTTGACCCAGGCCAGATGCCAGGCACCCACCAAAGCTGCTCACTCACTCCTCTGTGCAGCTAGACAGAGGAAACAAAATTTAATGAAGGGTTCCTGGGCTGAGATTAAGGACTGGGAGAGATCATTCATCAAATACCATCACGGGCAAAACACATAGAGATATGAAGTGAATTTATTACTAACAAAATCAGCACAGGATAATGAGAAGTAAAATAACCCCTTAAAAACAACTTCCCCAAGACCTCTCCCTCCTTCCAGCTCTACCTCCTACCCCAGCAGTGCAAGAAGACTGGAAACAGGGGTTATGGTCTGTTCATCACCTGAGGCTTCTCCCAGTCCTCAGGAAGAGGAGTTCCCCTGCTGCACCCTGGGATCCCTCCCATGAGAGACAGTTCTCCATGAACTTCTCCAATGTGGCTCCATCTCATGGGCACCAGTCCCCCTCAAACTGCTGCAGCATGGGTCACTCTTCCACAGGGTGCAGTCCTTCAAGGACAGGCTGCTCCAGCTTGGGAGCAGGGCTCCCCTCTCCATGGGTCTCCCATGGGGTCACAGCCTCCTCCAGGCATCCACCCGCTCCAGTGTGGGGGCTCCTCCATGGGATGCAGGTGGATCTCTGCATCCCCATGGATCCCCATGGGCTGCAGGGCCACAGCTGCTTCATCATGGTCTATACCACAGGCTGCAGGGGAATCTCAGCTCAAGTGCCTGGAGCACCTCCTCCCCCTTCTTCTCCACTGACCTTGGTGCCTGCTAAGTTGTTCTTCTCACATGTTCTCACTCCGCTCTTCTCTGGCCGCAACTACAACTCTGCAATCCCTTTTAGTTTTGAATGCTTCTTAAATGTGTTATCACAGAGGCGTTACCATCATTTCTAATTGGCCCAGCCTTGGCCAGCAGCATGTCCATCTTTGGAGCCACCAGGGATTGGCTCTGCTGGGCATGGAAGGAGCTTCCAGCAGCTTCTCAGAGAAGCCACCCCTGTAGTTTCCCTGCTTCCAAAACCAGGCTATGCAAAACCAATACAATGGTGCAGGGAAATCTGTCATCCCAGAGTAAGTAGGATGCAATAGGAGAACTGGGAACATGCTGGCCTATGGTGAAGCACATGTTCAGTCAGGTGGACATGCACATGCCTGTTTATTTTGTCCAACATTTCCTCAAGAGTAGTAAATATGCCACAGCATGGCTCTCCCAAGACTGGATCGAAGTGCTGCAGACATCCCTAGGCTTCACAATCCTTCTAGCAGCTCACTCCTTTGCTAAGACATTTGCAGTCATGTTTTGCAGGTGAGTCATGAAAAGCTAACTTTTCATAAGCAGCCTTGTAAAAGAGTGAGAGCTGAAGCAGAGCAAAGTCAGTTCAGTGCTACTGCATGGTATTTCTGAAGACAAGTGGTGGAACTGGATTCTCAGTCTTTAACTGCCTGTTCTTTAGAGGTCACGCAAGCATTTTGATGGCCATGTTTGGTAAGCACCAAAGAGCTAAGGAGGCTGTGCTTGAGGGTATCAAAGGACCTCAGTGGTTTTCTAGGCACCCTTTCAGGTGCCAGAAAGAAAAATCCCACCAGTTCTGAGCACTGGGCTGAGATTTGCTAAGGCTTTGCTTTTTTATCTTACAGTTTCAGACCCAACTGCTGAGCCAAGGACAATATGGCACTGTCTTAAAAAGAGAACCAAGCAACATATTCTTGGTTGATTCCCTTCTGCTCTTCCTCTCGTCCTTGCGTGACCTGTTGCTGACTGTACTTGCTGCATCAAGCTTTCATGAAGTTTCCTCTGCTCTGTAGTTGACTCTCCTCACAACCAGATCTGCCTCTCAGAGTAGTCTGTGTTACGTTCTTCTTTCAGAGTCAAGACCCAGAAATGCCTACAGTGAGAGGCTACAGAAATAATTTTAAACCGTGAGTCTTTGCCATGTCTCTTTAGTTGCATTATCCTGCTTAGAGAGGCGGAGGAGCTGCTTCCTCTCTTTATGCCAGCAGTGAGGAATTCTGAAACAAATGGATGTATTTTACTCTGTTTTGTGTGAAGTACTGCGTATTCTTTCATGAGATGTGCTTCCAATGCTAGGGTTGCACATCTCAATAGGCAGAAGCTGTCTGGAAACACTGTCCAGCCTGAAAAAGCTGGTAACCAAGCTGGTAAGCAGAGATCTGAGAAGTGCTTGCAGGGATCTCTATATCCTACTCCAGGAACTCTTGGCAGCTTCAGGAAAAGATCTACTTAATGTTCTTTGCTGGAAGAGGTGGTAATGATAACCACAAGGTCCCAGGACTTGGTCTCTGAGAGCTGAGTGAGAGGACATTGCTAAACACAGTCTTTACATCAGCTGTATGATTAGAAATACATGAATAGTAGTATTATCTGCACTGTCTCCCTCCATCCCAGTTCTCCCCTCCCCCACAGGGAGGCTGGCAATACTGGGAATTAGGTCGGGATGATGGGGAGGGAAGGCAGGAGGCTGATTCCTGGATTGCAAAGCCTATGCTGCCTTCCTTCTTCCTCCAGGATGCAAAGGGGGTCTGTGCTATGCTGGCAGAGGGTCAGTGATCCCTTCATCAGTCACTTCTACCCTTTTGTCAGTTCAGGATCAGTCTATGTGCTAGCCCCAGAGGTGCGAGCAGCAAGTGAGGGAGGTCTTCTGCCTCTTTGACCAGAGGAGAGGACCCAGACCTCAGCTCCAGCTGCCTCTCAAAGTATGCTGTCCATGTGTGCTGCCCAGTGTGCAGGGGTGGTCTGCATGCCCCTGCTGTGGGCACCCTGGCATCTTGCTGTCCCACACGCAGGTGAGGTGAGCTGGGGATCCCTCAGCTCTGGCTTGAGGCCTTACCCAGTGCTGCACACACAGGATTTTCAGGACCTTGGACTCTGCCCATATGGGCTCACAGAGCTCAGACATGGCTGTGCAAGGAGAGACCCTCTACACTGGGGCCAACCCTCCAGTGCCAGGAGAAAGCTAATGCCATTAGTCTAAAAAACATTCAGGGAAAGCATATTGTTAAGGGACCATGTAAAACATCTAATTTTCAGACATCATAAAATGCACAAATCTGCTTTTAATTATTTGGAGATGATAGTGCCAGTTTTTGCAACGTAAAACCAATCCTGTCTTACTGACAAAATATTGGTATATTTTTCATCACTTTGTCCCCCCCCATTCCTTATACCAGTTGCTCTTAGCACTGTTTTGAAAGTGGTTGCCTCTCCAAACAGCATTTTTTATGAATGAGGAAGAAGTGTGTTGTCATCGCTTCCTATCAGAGGAACAGGTGAGAAAGCTGAGCCTGCAAGGCACACTTCAGGTTTATTGGGTTGAAAGTCTGCCTCTGTGGGTGTGCATCTTGGTATGCTTGGCAGTGGCGTTTTTAGGGCAGTACAAGATACACATGGCGAAGATCCAGAGGCCCTAAAATCACAGGATCACAGAATAGTTGAGGTTGGAAGGGATCCCTTGGGATCATCTTGTCCAACCCTTCTTCTCAAAGCAGGGTCAGCCAGAAAAGTTGCCCAGGACCATACCTCCAAGGATGCAGAGTCCATAATGTTTTGGGCAACCTGTGCCAGTGTTGGAAAACCCTCACTGAGAAAAAGTGTTCCATTGCATATAAATGGAGTTTTCTGAGTTTGAGTTTGCACCCATTGCTTCTTGTCCAGTTGCTGGGCGCTGCTGAGGAGAGTCTGATTCTGTCTTCTCTACTACTTCTTCTGAGATACTGGTATGCATTGATACGATCCTTCTGAACTTCTCTAGGTGGCTTTCTCAATAATTGCTCCCGTGTGCTTGGTGACTCCTTTCTCCAGAAGAGCCTTGAAACTTTAGACCATGCACTCTCTCCCAACTCAGAAGCAGTGTAGCTAGAAGTTCCTTGCAGCCAGGCAATTAATTTCCTTTTGGAAAGATAATGGTACTGCTGTAAGAAGCAACTGCTGCTTCTGGACAGTACAGTGATTTCCTCCTCCTGCCAGTGTGAGTAAACCTAACCACTAAAGCTGTAATGAGCATGAAATTGTTTGAAAACACTGCACCTCTGGGGCTGTTTGGGGAGCTAGCCAGTTGCATATAACCTCGGCTTGCTTTCAGCCTGTGAACATCCGTTCTTCCAAGATTAGCTTTCAGGACTGCTGCTTTCTTTTCCAAGTAACTTGCATTTCTTTGGTTTTGTTTGAGACAGGCAGCTCTCACTGTATCAAATATCCTTTGCACCTAATGTTTTCTGCAGAAGAGATTTATTCAGCTAAAAATATGGACAAATGTAGGGTTAACATAGGTAAAACATGCTAAGGTAAAAGAGAGCAACAAAGGTGGCTGTGAAAGCAACTGGTGATCTGCCAGGACTGTTACAGGCATGTGTATTTGTCCAAGGTAGGGTTGGCTCTGAGCTGCGTCAGTACATTGGGAGGAGGCAGGAAATAGGATAGAACTTGTGTCCTAGTACTGTTCACAGCCTAAATCTTCCAGTGTGACACAGAATGTGAGCTTTGTGGATCTTTGTATTGATGAGTGCTTGTAAAGCTCCAGTTGGACTGCCCAGTCTTGAGCCATACAGTTTCTTTGCCTTTAATAGTCATCTCAGGAGGATGCAATACCATGCCAGCACCATGGACATTTTGGTTTAGAATTGCTCCAACCTCTGTTTGTCAGGTGATGATGCACTTGGCTTCCTGCCATTGCATGGATGCATGCTTCCCTTCACCCTTCAACTACGTGAGAGAGCTGTCTAAGCCTTGCTGTAGCTCAAAAGCTGACTGGTTGGGTTCCCTTGTCAAATTGGAGTATTGTTGATCCAGCATCACTGATAATACTGTTCACCAAATGCACATTAAAGAGGTCAATATGGGGCAAAACCATGCACTCTCCCAGTATTTGCCCATATTCCCAGCTCTTGTGTGAGGTGCTCCCTCACTCATAACCTTCCTGCCTGATCTGCATTTCTTTTCCTTTGGGCAGTAGAGTCTTCTCACTACACTCACCATGTGCCTCTTGCTCTCTAAATCCTGTGGGAAGAGCAGGATTTAATAGTCTTAATTACCTTTTCTGACCAACATAGATGGTTTCCTATTGGAAAATAGCCAGTTGAAGGACAGGATTCTACCCCTCTGCTCTTGTGAGACCCCACCTGGAACAGTGCGTATGGTTTTGGTGCCCCCAACATAATAATGACATGGAACTGCTGGAGCAAGTCCAGAGGAGGGC
>VWZW01004957.1:183900-194336 GCA_013397115.1 Edolisoma coerulescens
TGGAGAAGAGAAGGTTGAGTGGAGACCTCATAGCAACCTTCCAGTATCTGAAGGGTTCTACAGGGAGGGTGGAGAGGGACTCTGTCAGGAACTGTAGTGATAGGACAAGGACTAATGCATGCAAACTGAAAGAGAGAAAACTTAGATTAGATATTAAGGGGAAATTCTTTACTCTGAAGGTGGTGAGACACTGGAATGGGTTCCCCAGAAAAGCTGTGGATGCCCCATCCCTGACAGTGTTCAAGGCTGGTTTGGATAAGTCCTTAAGCAATGTGGTCTAGTGGGAAGTGTCCCTGNGTGCGTATGGTTTTGGTGCCCCCAACATAATAATGACATGGAACTGCTGGAGCAAGTCCAGAGGAGGGCCATGAAGTTGCTAAAAGGACTGGAGCACCTCTCCTATGAAAACAGGCTAAGAAAGTTGGGGCTGTTCAACCTGGAGAAGAGAAGGTTGAGTGGAGACCTCATAGCAACCTTCCAGTATCTGAAGGGTTCTACAGGGAGGGTGGAGAGGGACTCTGTCAGGAACTGTAGTGATAGGACAAGGACTAATGCATGCAAACTGAAAGAGAGAAAACTTAGATTAGATATTAAGGGGAAATTCTTTACTCTGAAGGTGGTGAGACACTGGAATGGGTTCCCCAGAAAAGCTGTGGATGCCCCATCCCTGACAGTGTTCAAGGCTGGTTTGGATAAGTCCTTAAGCAATGTGGTCTAGTGGGAAGTGTCCCTGCCCGTGTCAGGGGGTTGGAGCTAGGTGGTCTTCAAGGTCCCTTCCAACCCAAACCATTCTATGGCTCTCTGACTCTATGATTTTATGAAATGTTCCATCAGTTGCATTAAGCCTCATTGCTGTCTGTGAAAAGGGATTCTTGTGTTCAGCATGCTTTATGTGTGTCATTTAAACACCATTTAAAATGCTGTCTGTCAGAGGGCCGTAGTGCAGTTATAAACCAGACACGCAGAACATAATTGCCAGTGGAAAAAACATCAACAGGTGACTGTAACTATTCCTATGATCTGTCAAACTTCTTTTTTCCATTCATGTGAGCAAAATTCAGAATAATTTTTGGTCCTAAACCACCTGAGGGCTAAACAAAGCATGCATCCAGACTGGCTTGTTCACTCACCATGTTTCAGGCTTTCCTTACCCAAGATGTTGTATTTTTCATGCTTCCTGAGCTCTATCCTACCAGAATTCATCTCCTCTTAAACTTGCTGCCATGTGGCCCTGCCCGAGCGATAGGGTCTGCTGGCACATGCACAGCCCAACTGGCTGGTGATGCTGAGAGCTGTCATTTCTTCCCTGCACTCCTCTCTCCGTCAGAGATGTGAAGCAGGGTTATGGCAAAGCGGTGAACACCAGAGAAAACTGCATCTACCGCTTGCTGGCTGAGGCTTGGTGTGAGCAGCCCAAGCGGGGAGGGTGAGCCTGTGGTGGGGAGAGCGGGGTGGGACTCTGCAGGCCTTGCCAGGATGGCCTGTCCTTATGCCTTGGGATGTTGCATTTCTCCCCTTGCAGATGTCGTGGCACCCGCAATACCGCAGCTCCAAGTTCCGCCACGTGTATGGCAAAGCCGCCAGCAAGGATAAGTGCTATGACTGTGTGCCCATCACCCGCAGCGTCCACGACAACCACTTCTGTGCCGTGAACCCCAGCTTCATTGCGGTGGTGACCGAGTGCGCGGGCGGCGGTGCCTTCCTTGTCATTCCCATCAAGCAGGTGAGCTCCCCAAGGCCAGCTGGCTTTCCAGAGCATGTCAAGAGGCTGGAGGAGGGACAGGCTTTCTAGGGAGTTAGATCGCAGAGGATATTCACTTAATGCTGTTGCCCAAATTGCAAAATGATGGAAGAGGCCCCAGTTGCCCTGTTGCAGGTGATTCCTGGCATGTGTGTATTTATATGTCTTGCATTGCTGCTTGCAGATTTTTGACACCTTGCTTCATTTTATAACTCATTTGCCTTTCTTGTATAATCAGCATAATGTGCTGTTCAGATGTTTGTCTCCTGGGAGGAACTGCAAATTAAAAAGTATTTAGTGGATACAGAAGGCAAAACCAGAAAGATGTTTTAGCAACGTGGATTCAGCTGTGACCAAAGGAGAATATGGTATGTTTTGTTCTACCTTCTCCTTTGTGAAAGAATGGAGACACAGTTATCGAGCAATGAAGCTCTTAAACTTCAAGCACTGATGCTGTGAAGACTTCCCTTTCAGAAACAAATGCCATGTATATGAGTTCTGATGACTTAGGATCTGATGAGAGGGAGAAACTGGCCGTCTGATGTTTATTGCTTCAGTAAAATTAGGCATGTACTGATGTGGATTAACTTCAGTATGAGATTATGATCTCTCTGGAATCAGGACAGATGAAAGGCAAAAGTTCAGCCTATAATTAAAAGTTAATTGATGGTGTTATTGCAATGCCACTATGTATTTGCTAAGGATGAAAATGAACTGACTGTGCTTGAAGAACCTAGCACAGTTTCCGGCCCTTCTGGACTTTGTTAATTCATTCCTTCAGTGCTGGTGCTGTTTAGAGACTGTCCTTCTAAAATTAACCACTACCCTGTTTTTCTTGACTGAGTCACTTCTGCCCCCGCAACGATGGTCTGTTGAGTCTCAACAACTTGTCTTTACCACAGAACTATGTGCAGGCAGACAGCTGTTGACTGTAGGATGTGGCATGGGACCAAGCTCTCAAAGTGCTGGCAAAAGTAGCTGAAGCTGCTTGCACTTCTTACTATTAATTTTTCTGTCTTCTCACCTCTTCTCAGCTTGGCTGGTCTTTGTAGTAATTCTTTCTTCTTACACCTGCTCAGATACTCCACCCTGTTCTGAAATACTGCATGCAGAAATCAAAGGCATGGTAGAACTAAAAAGATACAGAAAAGGATAATTAAAGTATGTCAATGAAAATGTGAAAGTACTTTCATGTGCGGAGAGACTTTGCAGGTCAGGCCTCAATCAGTCTGGGAAAAAAGGCAAATGAGCAAGAAGTATAAAACTGTGAGGAGAAGAAATTTAAGGAGCAACTCTTCTTGATTTGTTTGGTGAAGGGGATTCTGGAGACCAGGGAGTGGACTGTTAGCAGCAGCTGCAAATGCTGCTGCAGTTCAGATGTGGGGCTCACTGTTCTGGATGCTGATGAGTCTGGAAGAATTAAGGGCTTCAAAACAGAGCTATGGAGAGGAGTTGGTCCCTTGAGGATTAACCTTTGGTTGTGGATCAGGGAAATTAGGTGCTTCACAACAGCTGTTCTCTGAATACCAGTTCCTGACCCATGCTGGGTGGTAAAGCAGCCTCAGCCACCCAAAGAAAGGGATTCCCTGAGTCAGGACGTGCAATACCAGCTACTTTGTTTTGTTTGATGCACTTCCAAAGTGGTACCATCTGGTGCAAAGCAGAAACTGTTGACTTGTGCTTCTGATGGTGTTTTTTTTGTGACTGCCACCTCCTCCTGTGAAGGTGAGCCATGGCAAACAGTGTACTGGACACTTGGCTTGTGCCCTCAGCTGCCTCAAAGGCAGCCTGTTCTGGACACGTGTCTGGGACAGTATTGCCCTCTTATGATGGACAGCTGACTGTGATTACTTTTGACTGGATTCATGGGAAGCAGACACATCCCAGGTGTGACAAAGTGTGGAGGAAGAGCCTAAGAGCCCAAGAGCCAGGATGTCACACATTTAGTCAAAGCAGGAGATAGTAGCCAGGACAGGGAGGGCTGCACTTGCTGGGGAGGATGAACGACCTGTTCAGGTAGCTGTTCTTGTCCCTCCCTCCAATGCTTTTTTTAGTTCATTCTGCATGTGTTGCTACTAGAGGGGCTGCCTGTCTCAGAATCTTCTTGAATGAAGGCTCAGCTTTGCTCTGTTTAACTGTGCCTCCTTGCTCGTTTGTTGCACTCCTTGCCTGCTGAGTCACAGACACCAAGCTCTCTCATCTCTCCTTGAATAAATACCACTTCTTTCCTTCTGCACCAGTCTTCTTTTCTGAGAGCCTGGGGGTGAGGTGGGGCTAGGGACAGCAGAGGTTATGTAGAGAACAAGTTCTTTGCTCTAGATACCATTCTTTCAGCAGGCCTTTGCATTCAGCCTTGTAAGAAATCAGTTGAATATTTGCCATCACTTTGGAAATGGTCTTTTGCAGGGTGTGTCAGTGAGGTCCTGGTGAATGTGTGCCACTGAAACCAGCTGGGTGGAAGGGCAACACATCTCACCAGGGAGGGAAGGGGCTGTGGCCACAGGGGCTGCCTGGTGCCCAGAACAGGCTGACTGACTGTAAATCTTGCACGTTCAAGGAGACATGAGCTCAGTGACTGTAACTGAGAGATCGGCTGCTTTCCCGCAGTGTGGCCTGGGTGTAGATGTGCGGGGGAAGTGCATGCACAGTATGTCAAGGAAGGATCTTGACTGGGAGGGGGATTTTGTGGCCTTCTTTTGAAAGATGAAGTCCTGCCTTTTTCTATCTCCGATGACCAGACTCGGTTGAGACCACATCTGTCTCTTCCTCTGCAGCAAACAGCAAAGTGAGAACAAGGTCCCAGGAGACAGGGAGATTATTTGTGCCCAGGTTTGCAATCTCTAGTCTTCCAATGTGTCAGCACCAGGTGTGAAAGGGGGGACATCTGTGGCTGTGTAGACTTCCTAGACACAAACTCCCCTCCCTTCTCTCTGGGAACATGGACTGTAAAATGAAACCGAAGATGACCCCTCCGGCCTTATGTAACTGACACATATGTGAGTGCTGTGCTAGTGCCATTTAGGGGCAGAGGTGGGGCTGACCTACCTCATAGTAATCTACCCTGTACAAATCTGCTGGGAGAGTTTTGACAGATGTTCCACTACAAGTGATTTTTGTCAGGGAACTCCAAGCTTGACTACTTTGCAGAAATGCTGGAATTCTAGAAAGTGAGTGGTTAAAAACCTGCTCATTTTCAAGCTCTGCGAGTAACTGTGGAAGTCAGGTACCACTTCGTGTAATGACAACGCATCTAGTTACTGAAATAGTTTTAGGTGTGTAAAATGAAATTTCCTCCAGCAATGAAGATCTTCACTTCCACATGCAGATGTGCATCTGAGACCAGCAGCTCTAGCTTCATGTCATGTATGTTTGTTAGCTCTTGATGGGTTCATGTGTGGTGACTCCTGCTCCGTCCCAGGGCTTAAAACGGGGCAGGTGAGACTGGTGGCCGGGAGAACAAAGGCTCCTTTTCCAGGGCCTCTTGGGGAAGCGGGAGTGGGGTAAGAGAACCTTGTAGGATGGGTCAGGCAAAACGGGCTTAGGACAGCCTGGGAGTCTCCCAAAACAGAGTGGGGAGCAGACAGGCAACTAGCTCTGGGAGGGGACAGAGTTCTCTTAGGGATCAAGGGATCCCTGTGGATCCCTCTGTCCACCCCTTTTTAGTTGTCATCTTGAAACCAAGCTCTGAAGCCTACAAAAGGACACTGTGGGTGGAGGAGCGCTTCTTATTAAAGGCCTTTTATCTCCTGCCTTCCCAAATCTCTTTGCATTGTCGCTGTTATAAAAGGGGATTGTTTTTGTAGTCTAAAAAAGCACAGTCTTTTACATTTCAAAGCCCTTTGGATGTTCAGTTTAAAGCAGGTTAGTCCCAGTTTATGCAACAAACTTTCCAGTGAAGCCAGAATTGTTGCACACCAGGGTCGTGTTCTGCATTCAAAATTGCAAAAACCCCCCAAAATTTAAAAGCTGGGAAAATTACATCCTATCCACAGCCAGGTTAGGGGCAGCAGTGATTGCCCTCGGCTCTCCACTCCTAAAGCCCACCTCTGGAGAGGTGTAGGGAGTACATCAACAGAAGTGTCTGCTGTGGGCGAGCACACATTTGCAATCATTTTGGTCTACGATCCTTCCAGGTGGGAAGCAGTAAGCAGATAAGCATCACCAGCTTGCCATCATATCTCCCTTCTTAGGTGACTGACTTTTGCTCTTGAACTGATGCCTGGGGTGGGTCAGGGGGCTCCCCATACTTCTGCTTCTTACAGGGGGAAGCAAGTGTTGCTTGAATGTTAAAATCACCAGCACCCTTCCTACCATATAAATATTCGGACTTGACTTTCTAGCAGAGACCATGCCTGCAGTGTGGGTTTATTCAATGCAACACAGCCCCCATGTGGCACAAGGCTCTCAATACACCTTAGGGCACTAAGTGCAGGACTTTTACCCGTGCAGATGCCACCTAAATACGATTTTTTTTTTTTTTGAGAATCCAGAATGCTGATTGAATTCGGTGAATGGCTGGATTTGAACACCATCAGGGAGAAATAGATAGCTTGCTGAAAGAAAAACGTAGTAATTCATAATTTGTGTCACAAATATGTTTTTGCTTAAAAAATTAAATAATTGCTAGCTGCTGAGGCTAAAACCAAAACCTAAATCATTTTTTTTCACTGCTTGTAGGAAATGTCTTCTGAAGGAGATTTTGCTGTTGTTTGTCCCCCCATCACAAGATCTTTAAAGAATGTTGAAGATTCAACTCATTCATAGCTGTTTCTCCTCCAAGTTTTATTTTGGTGTCTGAACCTAATACTATCTTCTAACATGCATATAGGCGTGCACAGACATTTCTTCACAGCAGCATGTACTTAGGGAGGCCTGGGCAGTCTTTTCTTTCTTTATGGTGGTATCATCAAGACTTGACTAGCAGGGACAGCAAAACCCATCCTCAACAGACAGAGACCACCTAGGGCATTTGGAGAACAGCAAGCAGAAAGAAGTTTCTTGCTGGAGCGGCCTTGAAAATGTCGTATAATTCCATGGCTCACCTTAGGTTTGATTATATTTTTTTTCCAGACAGGCAAGCTTGACCCACACTATCCCAAAGTATGCGGGCACGAAGGAAATGTTCTGGACATTAAGTGGAACCCATTCAATGACTTTGTAATAGCGTCGTGTTCAGAAGATGCCACAGTAAGTTTACCACGTTGTACTCTATGTTAGTACCTGGCTAATGTGCTTTTTGGAGAATGAGATTAAAAGAAACCAAAAGCCCACCAATGAGATGTGAAAACATTCATATACTTATTTAAGAAGTTAGGTAAGAGTAAGATTCCTTTCTCTCTCTTGAGAGACATTACCTGTGTAATGAGGAAGATCTGTTTCACGGGGGCTTGTGCCTTTTTGTGGTGTGTTTGCATGATAAAAACAAAATATGAGTTTAGAATGGAATGACTATTCAAGTTTAATCTCTATGAAACTCCATCTTTACTTTAGAATAAAAGCTTCAACATAAGATAACCTGGACCAGCTCCTTCAGATTAATTCCCTGCAGAGCAAGTTTGAGCTTGTTCCTGCACTCAGTTGCTCTGTAAAGTCATGCTGGATCAGTTGCAGTGAGGAATATGCATTGTACAGTTCTGCAGGGGGAGCTTTGGCTGAAGTTTGTGTGGTTAAGATGCAGTCACTATAGGAATTGAAAGATTCAAGTCATGTTTGTAAGGGACAATTTAGCTCATATCTACCTACTGGGAGGTCACTTTCAAGAGGTCTTGTAAAAAGTGTGATGTTGACTTCTGTGATAGTGAGGACATCTGACTAACTACCATGCTTTTTTCCAGAAATCCCATATGAGCGTTCTCCCACTGGGTTTATTCTCACTCTGCCATAGAGCATCAGGGAGGTTTCTCCTGTCATTTTCTCCAGCCCTGGCTTGCTTCACATGCTTTCCCATTTTAGTTCTGCCAAAATGTCACTCTTGATTGTAAGATTTTTGGAGTGTCTTTCCTGTTTAGTGACTTGTCTTTGCTTGTTTGGATACTCCTGTGGGGTTTTTTTGGAAGGCTTCTTTCAGTTTCTGAACTGATGGTAAAGATCTTATTTTATCTTCCTACCTGTATGCCAGGTTTTCATGCTGTCTCAGGAAGCATGGCATGGCATGGCATGGCTTACTTGTGGCAGGAGGGCACCACCTTGGCCACTCTCTCGAGCCTCATGTGAGAAATGAACACAAGCTTCAAAACAGCCCACTGCAGTTACAGAATCACAGAGCCATTAGTGTTGAAGGGGAGGTTGGGTGGTCTCTTTTACCATCTCTCTAGGCAACTGTTCCTGTTCTTTGCTGCTCCTATGGGGAATTTTTTTCCTTCCAGTGTAGTTAATGACTGCTGTATCCTGTCCTCCTGCCCTGCATTTCAAGACAGAGCCTGGCTCTATTTTCTCAGTACTCTTGTAAGTATTGAAGGCTTTTATCAATTTGCCCAGAAGCTGTCTGCTCTGGGCTGAGCAAGCCCATCTCTCTCAGCTTCCACTCACTGGGCAAGTGCTGCTGACTCCTGAGCATCCTGGTGGCCTCTCCTGGACTCAAAAGTTTATCAGCATCTGTCTTGCACTGTGGGGTGCTGGATGCACTATCTCCAGCTTTCCTTTCCAGTTTTCTACAGAAACATAACACTGGATCATTCCTCAGACTAAAGAATGGAAATATGGAGCATGTCACCGGTCTCAGTACAAAAAGTTGTTCTAGAAAGTTTGTCTGTTTGTGACTGTACTCTCTTTTTACTACTCTCCCATCCTCATCCTAGCACCAGGAAATGGTATCTTGGGGGTCCTCTGCACAGTGACATGGTGTAGAGACATTTCCTCCCTGCCCGCTAAGTAGCGAGGACAGCAGACTGTGTTTCTTGGTGTGACTGTCTTTCCTGATACCTTGTAGCTAGACCTTGGAGGTCACTTCGTCCAAACCCTGCTCAAAGAAGGCCAGTTGAATTGGGGTGCTCCAAGCCTTGTTTGGATGAGCTGGGAAGATCTCTAAGGCTGCAGATCCTGTGCACTGTTCTGGCTTGTGTGCAAGGATGCATCTAATTGCTTACTGGGCTGGGCATCCCTTTGAAGAAGGCCACAAGCTTCTGGGTAGATGATGGGAATTTCACTTCTCCCACATTTCTCAGAGGTTTCTTGACTGTTAACCAGCCTTTCTGGAGCTTGCCTTGGTGGTACCACTGTTATCAAAAATCAGTAAAAAGAAAAACTCCTTAAAACTAACATAGCATTAAGAAGCAGACATTCTTTATTCAGCTGGATGCACGAGGCGTATCTCCTGTGAAATATGCATGCTGACTACAGAAGAAACTCCTGTTTAGATACTGTATTTTACATACATAGTCACTGATTTTACCTGAATAAACATATATATGATAATAATTTCCCTCAAATCAGTAGCATATTTTTTTCCCCTTTACATGTGTTTTTCTGTCCTGGGGGTCTCTTTTGTGGTCCCTGGTAGTTGGTGACCCCCAAAGTCATACCTGACTGCCCAGTGGACTGGTAAAAGTTGGCACAACTGGGCTGGTTGCTTTCCAGTTCTTCTTACAGAATGGACATTGTGCAGTTCCACAGGCCAGTGGTTTTGGAAGAATAAGCATTGTGTTAGCCCACCAGGTGCAGACGATTTTTCATCTGGCAGCACTGCAGCTATCTTTTGTGGCACACAGCTGGAGCATGTAGAATGGTACTTCTGGGCATGGGAAGGATTGTATGTTCTCTGTGAACACTTGAGTTCCAGTTCCCACTGCTGTTTCAGGCAGGCTTAGGACTGAGGCCAATGCAAATGGTTAGGGGCTGAGAGTTTGAGCTTATCATCTTACCCCTTCTGTTTCTCTTGGCAAATCATCAGGCGTGAAGAGTTCAACTTGTTGAAGATTTTCTCCCCTCTGGTTAGGGGGGCAGCTCTATGCCTTTTACTTCATTTTATCAAGTTTTCTTCAAGATGTAGCAGGATAGACAGCTTGTTCATGCTTGGATTGCTCATGCTTGGCCTGCAGGCCCGACTCCAAGACCTGCTTATTCTGCACACTAAAGAACTGGCAATTTCTGCCATTTAATGCAGCCTGGGATTCCAGCCAGGTGCTTTTCTCTGCTTTTATCACCAACCATTTCACAGTGTGAGGAGTGGATGGCTCATTCTAGGCAGTTTTTGTCAGCGTGAACACAGCCTATTTTTCCCTTTTCTACTCTCTCAGTCTCATTCCTTTAGTCATAGCTGTTGAAGCTGTAAAGTGTGATGTTTTCTCTAACTGCTGTAGGAGTTCAGGTGGATACTGCTGGACTCTACAGCCGTTATGTTTCTGGTGGGCTTGATTCCTTAGTGGGATAAACACTGCTGAGAAGAGTGCTTACGATGTTTTCCAGGAGGTGCCAGAATTTTGGTCCCTTTCTTATTTGGCTTAGAAAGGAGTCATCCTCATCAACCAAACAGCAGGAGACTTGGGCAGGTGTGGCTGATTTCCACAAACTATGTTCCAAAGACCATTTCACTTTTGCTTCAGGCTAAGACCTAGAAAAATTATGACAAACACAGTCATTTTCATTGAGCCGAAGGATTAATCATCTGTTAGCATCCTAAACACTTGTGTTTCTAGTGTTAATGTGAGAAAGACTCATTTTATACCCACACAGGTTGCGTATACCAAACCTACCGCCC
>VWZW01004957.1:194475-226143 GCA_013397115.1 Edolisoma coerulescens
AGTTCCTTTGCCAGGTGGTGCTGAATGGATCCTCAGGACCAGGATGAAGAGGGCCAGGAGAGCAGGAGAGGGCTGAGCTTGGATCAGTCACTCTTATAATATCATAGAATCATAGAATTATNGGAAGAATAAGCATTGTGTTAGCCCACCAGGTGCAGACGATTTTTCATCTGGCAGCACTGCAGCTATCTTTTGTGGCACACAGCTGGAGCATGTAGAATGGTACTTCTGGGCATGGGAAGGATTGTATGTTCTCTGTGAACACTTGAGTTCCAGTTCCCACTGCTGTTTCAGGCAGGCTTAGGACTGAGGCCAATGCAAATGGTTAGGGGCTGAGAGTTTGAGCTTATCATCTTACCCCTTCTGTTTCTCTTGGCAAATCATCAGGCGTGAAGAGTTCAACTTGTTGAAGATTTTCTCCCCTCTGGTTAGGGGGGCAGCTCTATGCCTTTTACTTCATTTTATCAAGTTTTCTTCAAGATGTAGCAGGATAGACAGCTTGTTCATGCTTGGATTGCTCATGCTTGGCCTGCAGGCCCGACTCCAAGACCTGCTTATTCTGCACACTAAAGAACTGGCAATTTCTGCCATTTAATGCAGCCTGGGATTCCAGCCAGGTGCTTTTCTCTGCTTTTATCACCAACCATTTCACAGTGTGAGGAGTGGATGGCTCATTCTAGGCAGTTTTTGTCAGCGTGAACACAGCCTATTTTTCCCTTTTCTACTCTCTCAGTCTCATTCCTTTAGTCATAGCTGTTGAAGCTGTAAAGTGTGATGTTTTCTCTAACTGCTGTAGGAGTTCAGGTGGATACTGCTGGACTCTACAGCCGTTATGTTTCTGGTGGGCTTGATTCCTTAGTGGGATAAACACTGCTGAGAAGAGTGCTTACGATGTTTTCCAGGAGGTGCCAGAATTTTGGTCCCTTTCTTATTTGGCTTAGAAAGGAGTCATCCTCATCAACCAAACAGCAGGAGACTTGGGCAGGTGTGGCTGATTTCCACAAACTATGTTCCAAAGACCATTTCACTTTTGCTTCAGGCTAAGACCTAGAAAAATTATGACAAACACAGTCATTTTCATTGAGCCGAAGGATTAATCATCTGTTAGCATCCTAAACACTTGTGTTTCTAGTGTTAATGTGAGAAAGACTCATTTTATACCCACACAGGTTGCGTATACCAAACCTACCGCCCTCTTCCAGGTTTCCTGTTGTTTTCTTCCACCCCAGGACAGAGCATTTTTGTTGTCATGCAGCATCCTTCTAGAAGGACCTAGAGCTGTAAGTGGACCTGTTACAAGACAGCACGCTGCCAGTGCTGAGTGAGTTCAATGCAGTGCTGCCCAGTCTCTCTGCTCAGGGTGTCTGCTTTTAGGCCACCTGCATGGTGTTCTGTATACTTTGACAAATGGCTGTGCCATTTGCAAAGCATTCAGCACTGGGGGTGCAGCTTTCTGAGAGACAAACATTATTATAGCTGTCANTAATATCTTTTGGGACTCAGATTTGCTGGCTCCTGCTCAAAGTTTGTTAAGAGGCAAGGTCTGCAAGATCAGTGGTTTACTTCTTCCCCTTGGGAATAACTTTCCATAATTGTGCTGACAGCTTGGCCAGGTCTAAGGGTTGGATTGCCAAATTTAAAAAAACCCTGGTAGGACTGCTGTCTAAAGATAGAAGGTAAAGAGGAGTCTTCAGGTCCACAGAAGAGTAAACACACAAATGACAAGGACTGGCATTCAAAAAAGCCAGGCACATTCCTATTCACTACAAAGGGAATAATAATTCCAAGGCAGTAATAGCTATTGGTAAATTCCAAATTAGCTGCTTCTCAGGAAACTCACAAAGACCCATCCTGTGCCATTCAGGTTAAAATCTGGGACATCCCCAATCAGTTGCTAAAAAGAAACATCACCACTCCAAAGAAAGAACTTCTTGGGCATGCTCGAAGAGTCGGTCTGATTGAATGGCATCCCACGGCTGATAACATCCTCTTCAGCTCCGGCTATGACTACAAGGTGGGTCTGTGCTCCTGGGGCACCCTGTTTGGCTGGGTGTTTGAAATTTGTTTTAATTTGAAGCTGTAAGATGGTATTAAAGACTTTGGAAGCTTTCTTCAGGGGGAAATTCCATGGTGACCCAAAGGCAAAAGGATATTGCTACAAGTTCAAAAAGACTGTCTAATTTTCCAGTATTCTGATGAACTTCAGTCTTCTCTGCACTTTGCGTTTACTTAATTTGATCCAATATGCAATGCCATCCACTTTTGTTTGTGCTAGTGCAAATATCTGCACTGATGTTGTCTGTTTTTATGTATAAAATGTGGCTGCAAAGGAAATTAAAATATTGGACATTCTGAGCTGACACTGATACATTACTGTTAGTATCAGGAATTATTTTAAGTGCTGGAGAACAATCACTTATGGTGGTACGACCTATACATGTAGAGAAAAGATGAAGAAGTGAATAGAGTACACAAAGTCCCTGGTGTGTGAGGCAGCAAAGGGCTGATATTTTTTATTAATTTTGCTCCAGATAATGATCTGGAACCTTGATGTCAAGGATGCTGTCATTTCAAAGCCAGTGAAGATTCTTGATGTTCACAAAGATGTGGTCCTCTCCATGTCATTCAACACAGATGGCAGTCTCCTTGCCACAGCTTGCAGGGACAGGAAGATACGTGTGATAGACCCTCGTGCTGGAACAGTCCTACAGGTAGGTTGGATTCAGAGGTTTATGGTCCAGCTGCTGTCACCTCTTGGAGTGCTTCCTCTCCTGGGTAGCTTCATTGCCGTAAAAGGCGATGCATCTGTGCCCTGCATTGCCCAAGGCACTATATGGTGCTATTGCCTTCTACTTTCTGTGGAACGCTTGCTGTCATTGTTGAAAACAGGGATTTTGCATCTTGATACCATGTTCTTTGCTCCTTGAAACCTTACTTGGATTGCGTTGTTTTCATAGGTACCTCCTGCAGCCCTCTGAGGGACTTCATGGCAGGGAGTGTAGAGATCAGGTGGACAGGTGGATGCAAGTGTACATTTGTCCCAATGGTCAAGGTTGTTCTTGTTGCCTGTGTTTTGCTGGCTGGGTGAAGCTGGCTACATTTTGTAGCCATTTACACAGGAAGTCCTGCCTGCAACTACTAGAGACTGCTGTCTTGCAAATATGTGAATCCTTAGGGAGGAGAGATTGGCTCGGCTGGTCAGAGCAGGGTGCTGATAACACTAGGATTGTGGCTTCAATCCCCGTTTGGGCCATTCACTCAAGAGTTGGACTTGATCCTTGTGTGTCCCTTTCAACTCAGAGTATTCTATGATCTGTGATTGGGCTTTTGGGAATGATCCTGAAGAGTTTAGGCCACTTTTTTCAGATGCCTGTGAAATCCTGCTCACCGGAGTTCAGCTGGGCTGAGCAGATCTTTCAGATGTGAGTGAATGAGAGTTGTAACATGAAATGTAGCTATGCAACAGATGTTGTCTAACTCATGCAATGTTCTTTCTCTTCTACAGGAAGCAAGCTACAAGTCTCACAGAGCCAATAAAGTCTTATTCCTTGGAAACATGAAGAAGCTATTCTCTACTGGGACGTCTTGGTGGAATAATAGGCAAATTGCATTATGGGATCAAGTGAGTTGGACCAAAAATCTTGGACCATACCAGCTTCAGTTTTCTCTCTTTTGCTGTCACTTTAACTTTTCCACCTGCCACATACTCAATAATTGATTTATAACAGCAGTTCAGAAGTGATCTGTCAGATTCCTGAGGAGTGATAGGTCTTACTGCTGTGAGAGCTAACCGAGTTTCTGAAGAAGCTTTCAACACGGAAGCCTGTGAGAACAAAGAGAATGCTGTGCCCATGTCCTGGTCTTGGCTGGGATAGAATTAATTTTCTTCTCAGTAGTTGGCACAAGTTTGCCATTTAGTTTGCATTTAGTACTGAAAGCACACTGACATTTGGGGTGTTGCTAAGTAGTGCTTACCCTAAGTCAAAGACTTTTCAGTGTCTCATGCTCTGCCAGTGTGCAGGTGCACGAGAAACCGGGAGGGAGGATATCCAGGACAGCTGATCTGAACTGGCCAAAGGGATATTCTATACCATAGAACGTCATGCTCAACTGGGGGGAGTTGGCCAGGAGCCATGGATTGCTACTCAGGGACTGGTTGGGCATTGGTCAGCAAGTGGTGAGTGGTTGTGTTGTGCATAATTTATTTTTCTTGAGTTTTATTCCTCTGTCTCCCTTTTCATTACAATTGTTATTGTTCTGTATTTTACTTTTTCTTCGATTATTGAACTGTTCTTATCTCAACCATGGGTTCACCTTTTTCTGATTCTCTTCCCCATCCCACCAAGGGGAAGTGAGCAAATGGCTGCGTGGTACTTAGTAGCTGTCTGAGGTTAAACCATAACAGCCCACCACAAGAAGAAATTGTTCAAAGGACCTCTGTGTGGTTACTGTAGCTCTGACTTAACGTGGCTCTTACTGGTCTTACTGGCAAACTGGTCCTGGTGCTGGAAAGAGAAATGAGCTCTAGACACAGCCTACTCAGATGAAGCCCTCAATGGAGAAAAGTATGTTGGGTGTTTTTGATTTCTGATGATTCCTGACAGTAGAGTACTGAGGTAGTGCTTAATTGGTCATTTCTAAGACATGATCTCCTGTCAGGATGGCTGCTAGTCTTGTGAAACCCTGCTCTCATCTACCCTTTCATATGCAGTGAGATGTTTTTACTTTGTCAGCATTGAAATATGTCCCTCTGCACCAACCACCATGCAGCACAATCTTCTGTCTCTTTGTAGTGCTGTCACTCTTTGCTACCAGACAAAGCTGGTAGACCAAGCCTATGATTTGCTATGTTTTGGCTATGTTTGGACATGGCTTCTTTGCACGTGTGAGAGGCAAAGCACTGTGCTGCTGTCTGAAGGCTTTCTACAATGCTGAGCAGTGCTGTGACACATCATGGGTGTCACATCAGGGTTTCACATGCTTGGTTTAAAAACACAGTGGGAAGATCTGTGAGGCAAGGTATGTAAAGCCTCCTTAGGAACAGGGATTGGCACAGGGCCTGCTCAGCAAGCCTCTTTCTCAGGTCCACATCCACCCATGCCATCTTTGCATCTAAATAGAAGCTCTAGCTTCCTGCAGCCTGCAGCTGGTCAGTTCTGCAGGACAAAATGTGCATTAACCCTCTGCTAAATACATGTTTATGTGAGAATCACCACATGAACAGCCATGGGACACCATAGCCTGCCCTGTTGGTCCTCCCAAGATCGCTCCCTTCAGCAGTGCAGGGATAGCTTTGCACAAGACATGCCAGCTTTGCATATGGAGTGGTGTGCTGGGTCCTCCTACATGGCTTACCTGCAAAAGGCCAGTGGGAGGTTCTGTCCTTGCAACAGGCTCCTCCCCACTGTGCAGTGCTGAGACTGCTTGGCTGATGCAGACTGCTCTTGTGAGTGGTGCGCTATTGTGGANTCCTTGGAAACATGAAGAAGCTATTCTCTACTGGGACGTCTTGGTGGAATAATAGGCAAATTGCATTATGGGATCAAGTGAGTTGGACCAAAAATCTTGGACCATACCAGCTTCAGTTTTCTCTCTTTTGCTGTCACTTTAACTTTTCCACCTGCCACATACTCAATAATTGATTTATAACAGCAGTTCAGAAGTGATCTGTCAGATTCCTGAGGAGTGATAGGTCTTACTGCTGTGAGAGCTAACCGAGTTTCTGAAGAAGCTTTCAACACGGAAGCCTGTGAGAACAAAGAGAATGCTGTGCCCATGTCCTGGTCTTGGCTGGGATAGAATTAATTTTCTTCTCAGTAGTTGGCACAAGTTTGCCATTTAGTTTGCATTTAGTACTGAAAGCACACTGACATTTGGGGTGTTGCTAAGTAGTGCTTACCCTAAGTCAAAGACTTTTCAGTGTCTCATGCTCTGCCAGTGTGCAGGTGCACGAGAAACCGGGAGGGAGGATATCCAGGACAGCTGATCTGAACTGGCCAAAGGGATATTCTATACCATAGAACGTCATGCTCAACTGGGGGGAGTTGGCCAGGAGCCATGGATTGCTACTCAGGGACTGGTTGGGCATTGGTCAGCAAGTGGTGAGTGGTTGTGTTGTGCATAATTTATTTTTCTTGAGTTTTATTCCTCTGTCTCCCTTTTCATTACAATTGTTATTGTTCTGTATTTTACTTTTTCTTCGATTATTGAACTGTTCTTATCTCAACCATGGGTTCACCTTTTTCTGATTCTCTTCCCCATCCCACCAAGGGGAAGTGAGCAAATGGCTGCGTGGTACTTAGTAGCTGTCTGAGGTTAAACCATAACAGCCCACCACAAGAAGAAATTGTTCAAAGGACCTCTGTGTGGTTACTGTAGCTCTGACTTAACGTGGCTCTTACTGGTCTTACTGGCAAACTGGTCCTGGTGCTGGAAAGAGAAATGAGCTCTAGACACAGCCTACTCAGATGAAGCCCTCAATGGAGAAAAGTATGTTGGGTGTTTTTGATTTCTGATGATTCCTGACAGTAGAGTACTGAGGTAGTGCTTAATTGGTCATTTCTAAGACATGATCTCCTGTCAGGATGGCTGCTAGTCTTGTGAAACCCTGCTCTCATCTACCCTTTCATATGCAGTGAGATGTTTTTACTTTGTCAGCATTGAAATATGTCCCTCTGCACCAACCACCATGCAGCACAATCTTCTGTCTCTTTGTAGTGCTGTCACTCTTTGCTACCAGACAAAGCTGGTAGACCAAGCCTATGATTTGCTATGTTTTGGCTATGTTTGGACATGGCTTCTTTGCACGTGTGAGAGGCAAAGCACTGTGCTGCTGTCTGAAGGCTTTCTACAATGCTGAGCAGTGCTGTGACACATCATGGGTGTCACATCAGGGTTTCACATGCTTGGTTTAAAAACACAGTGGGAAGATCTGTGAGGCAAGGTATGTAAAGCCTCCTTAGGAACAGGGATTGGCACAGGGCCTGCTCAGCAAGCCTCTTTCTCAGGTCCACATCCACCCATGCCATCTTTGCATCTAAATAGAAGCTCTAGCTTCCTGCAGCCTGCAGCTGGTCAGTTCTGCAGGACAAAATGTGCATTAACCCTCTGCTAAATACATGTTTATGTGAGAATCACCACATGAACAGCCATGGGACACCATAGCCTGCCCTGTTGGTCCTCCCAAGATCGCTCCCTTCAGCAGTGCAGGGATAGCTTTGCACAAGACATGCCAGCTTTGCATATGGAGTGGTGTGCTGGGTCCTCCTACATGGCTTACCTGCAAAAGGCCAGTGGGAGGTTCTGTCCTTGCAACAGGCTCCTCCCCACTGTGCAGTGCTGAGACTGCTTGGCTGATGCAGACTGCTCTTGTGAGTGGTGCGCTATTGTGGAGGTATTGCCTTGACTAGAGGTTTTGAGAGAATATGAGTAAAATTCAGTGTGAATTTTACACCAGTGATGCAGGTGTACCCTGAAGGCCCCTTCGTCTCCTGGGGTCTGGCCCACATAGAGGCAGGCAATGTTTCTTACCGTATCTACCCTGAAATGCCATCAGATGCCTGAGGTGTTATAGTGGTAGGAACTGATGTCCTGCCCTCAGTCAAGGCTGGGGACAGAGCACCCATCTCCCACCCACGGAGCTTTGCAGCAGTCTATGCATGGCCCCCTTCTCAGGGCTGTGGGTCACTACAGAGCTACGTTCACATGCCACTGCCAGGTGGGGTTCAGGTGAGGTGTCCTGGACTTGAGGTGACTGACAGGTGATTGCAGCTGACTCTTTTTCCTATGTCCTGCCCAGAATGACCTTTCTGTGCCTTTACTGGAGGAGGATCTGGATGGCTCCTCGGGCCTACTGTTTCCCATCTATGACTCTGACACACACATGCTTTATGTGGTGGGAAAGGTAAGTGCTTTCCACATCAACAAACTCAGGCCTGCTTGATTCTGCTCTCAGCCTGTGTTACAACAGACTGAAGTCAAAGATGCTCCTGAAGCATGTTAACCTAAGGATATGAGCAAATGGGATGGGGCCAGAGGGTGCTTCGGCATCGGGCCGCATGTACCACGTTTACAGATGTTCCGTGTTTATTGTGGAGAGGTACACAGCTGGGTCCTAACCTTCCCGTATAGGAATTTGAGGGTAAACATTTGGTTCATTGTTGGTCCTGCATGGCATCTTGGGGCCAGGAATTCTTCTCAGGCTCTCATATGAACAGCAGATCTGGCTGATGTTGATTTTCTTTGCCTTTAGGGTGATGGAAACATACGGTACTATGAGATAAGCCCTGAGAAACCATACCTGAACTACCTGATGGAATATCGTTCTCACTTACCACAGAAGGGAATTGGTGAGTGGCAGGATGTCTAATGTTTCAAGAGGATTGTGGCTTCTTTATTTTTAGAGGCTGCCAGAGTCTAGGACTACCCAAAATATCCTTTAGAAAAGAGAATGGGTCAGATTCCTCCACGTGCGTTTACAGGCGCTTACAGTCAGCTTGGCCCAGGTCACCCATATATCACAGGTGGTATTGCAGGGTCAGAGCTTGGACAGGGCCCTTCTGATCAGCAGAGCATGGGCTGGGCAGTTTTACCAGTCACTGCTGCATCTCCTCTCACATACCTGGTCAAGGTGGAAAGGAGGATAGTCTGGATTTAAAGGTGGAGAATGCTCCTTGCCATTTGTCAATCCGCTTCAAGATTTTTGTCATTGAACTCTATTTCCATCATTCCCACTGTGTGATTTCTCTGGTAACAGATGCTTCATATCTTAATGCTTTCAGTCTTTATTGCTTGTCTACTTTCCTTTTTACTGACATTTCCTATTTAGAAATAGATCTACTGTGATTAGGTCACCACTCCTCCTTTGGAGACCCTTGCTTATTAACCTGTCTGTGTACTACCCACTGTTTAACTAATTCAAGATACAGAATTTAGCTTTCAGCCCTCAGACCTTATTGTTGGCCCTTTCTTGAACCTCCTCTGGTCTACTCTGTAAGTCATATTCCTCTACAGACTGACATGTTTCTAGGATCATTGACACCCCTCCACACTTCCTGTGGACTCCAGCTCTTAGAGGACATTGGTACAGATATTTGGCAGCACTGAATTTTGTGCCTGCAGGTTGCCTTAAAAAAAAATTAAAAGGAATATATTATTTAAAACTCAACTGTAAGGATCTCCTCATTATTCAGGTTTTGTAATCCTTCCAATACGACATCCTTATTTCTCATTGTCATAGTCTCTTTAAATATAATTTCATTAAAAGGAAGCGTACAAGTGTTTTTAAAAGGCCTAAGTGAATCATGTCTACTTCCCTAACCTGCTTTCTTCAGCTGATCAAGCATACTGCTAAGGTTATTGCACAAAACTTCCTTTTCAATATCACCAAAACAAAGTAGTGTGTAGAGGTGTGGAGTTTAGATTGTAAGATTAGATTCGTTTAGATTGTAAATTTAGATTGCATAATGTAAGGAGCAACAGGCCTTCATGCAGAATCTACTGCTTAATGAAGTCACTGGGTATTAGTAGAAAACTAAGCTTGGGCACCACGAAGCGAGGTCTACAAGCATAGGGAATATCATTTGTTAAGGGAATTGATGTAGATATAGCTTTGGACTGTACAAGCTAATGGAAGAGAAACCCACTCAGGTTATCAGGTACTTAGAGACCTTGTGTGGCTTAGCCAGTCCCTAAAACAAAAATGGGCAGAATAGATGTTCACACCCTTCTCATACTCATTTCTGTTTTGGGACAGCATTGGGGGAGGATACTGGGCTGGAAGGTGTTTCAGCCATATATAGCTATTCTGGTATTTTTTAGGTGTCCTGAAAGCCCTTCCTGGTGATCCTGATACTCAAGTCCTGTTGCATCACCTGCCAGTCCTGTTCTGTTCTGGTCACTCTATTTGGAGCTCATTAGAATGATTTAGGAACAGGAAGCTTAGCATGAAAACCACACACCCTGTATGTAACAACATGGTCTGACAGAAAAAAAATTTATTTAGTCTTGTCATTTGTGCCACTGAGCCAGTTTTGGATGCAGACTTCAAACCATGCTGATGCGGTGCTGATACTATGACTCCTTTCATTGTTTGCTGACCCTTCTCCCATGGCTGATGACATCAACTTTTCTAAGGAGATTTACACTCCATTTATTTCCTACTCTTCCCCCAGGAATGATGCCAAAGAGAGGTCTTGATGTGGCAGCTTGTGAAATTTTCCGTTTCTACAAACTGATCCCAACTAAAAGCCTGATTGAGCCCATCTCTATGATTGTGCCTCGACGGGTAAGTTAACCTCAGGTCATGTTCATATCTGAGGCAAATATCAGTGGAAAAATGAGGGCACTGCCTCCTCTCTGTGACTCTAGGGGGCAGGAGAGTAGGTAGAACAAGAGATTTTCTCTCTCTTGGCATGAGGGACATAGCTGGCCAGTTTCTGGGGCAGCCCTGCCAACAAACTCTATCTGGGTAACTCAAGAGTTACTCAAGGGTTAGGTCTCTGTTTACGTCTGACTTTGTAAGACATGCTGCCAGGTCTGCTAGCTGTCTGTAAACTTCTCCAATAGAGTCTGTTTGACATAATGACAAAAGAGGGAGAGGGGTTGGAGTTGATGTTGGGTGGCATGAAAATCTCCTTGTGGAAGGAAGCAGAATCACCCTGGCAAAACAGGAACTATGAATTCGTGGGTCCCTATGCCTTGGGTAGAGCTGTGTTACAGACAGTTGTTCTGCAGCATGTAAGGCACAACCCGGTGCACTGAGGGTGATGTAGAAGTAAGTCTCCGAGCTGATGTCATTAGAGAAAGAAACAGGCCTTGAATCTGTAGCTAGCCAAGGTAGCTCCTGTGTGACTGTGTGAGCATAGGTACATGGGAAATGTCAGCACTCTGCCCTCTACTTCCAGAAAATAGAGTATGAAAAGAAGATATGAGTTCCTTGAATTCATGAGCAGAATTAATGCTCATTGCAACTCCCAACCGGGTGTGTTCCTCTAGCTCTATCTCCTTGGCCAGTTTCTGTCAGTTGATGATCAGCTGATGCTTTGTGATTTGTCCATTCCTTTTATCCACATATTCATCCTCAGGAACATGATTTCATGGGAGTTGAGTTAGCCTATGTCAGCCTCCCCCAGTCTGAAGACCTTACTGGCATGAATTAAATTAGGCCTTCAGATGCAATTCTTCTGAGTTGGGGTGAGGAGCAGAGAGGTTCAGAGCAGGTGAAAAGACTTTATGTCCGGGCTGGTGAGTGCTCGTGACACTCCCTGTGCTGAAAGCAAATAAACTCATTTCTCTACCACAATCCAGTAAAACCTCTTTAAGCCAAAATCTCACTGACTCTGGACTTTTATTTGCTTCCAGTCGGAATCATACCAGGAAGACATCTATCCCTTGACTGCAGCAGCCCAGCCGGCACTGACAGCACAACAATGGCTGAACGGCATTGACAAAGGTCAGCACATGGAGAGCTCCCCAGCCCTTGGGCTCCCCAGGGCTTTGGTTAGCTGCTGCCAGCTCTCTGGCCTGTCACCTGCCAGAGAAAGAGGAAAGAAGAAAAAGGAGAGACATAGTAAATATGGCTGGAAGCTTAAGTAACTTGGTGGCTGTGAATTCTGGAAGCTGCTCTGGTCAAGTTCCTCCATGTTTATTTCTGCAGGTTGTTTGAATGAATTGCTTACAGCTGATTTCTGGGTGTGGTTTGTGAGTGCTAACTTGTCTCCTCCCCCACCAGGGCCTCTTCTGGTATCCTTAAAACCAGGCTCTGGAGCTGTGAGCTCCCTACCACAGTTTCTTGACTCAGAGCTGTTCACGAAAGCTACTGACCTGAGCCAGCAAGAGGGAGGGGGAGGAAGAACGCTGCTGGAGGACAAGCAGAAGCCAAGAGAGATCAAAGAGGACAGAAAAAGGCTGAAAGCAGAGGTGGTGTTGCCAGAATTTGAGCAAATGTGCCTCTCCAACGGCTTTGACATATTTGAGTGTCCACCACCAAAAACTGAAAATGAGGTATGAATGTCTGGGGTGAAGTCTTGGGGCCGTGGGGGAAGCCCAAAGCCAGATGACAAAAGGATGCCATTCACATGGTGGCAATTCAGGGAGGGTTTATTTTGCAGGCTTGTGTCAGTACGAGCTCTTTTTTCTTTGTGGGGGCAAAAGCCCTGCCTGACCTGGCTGCTGCATGGGAAGCAGAAATATGTCCCAGCAGCACTTGGGCTGAGGTGGTCTGGAAAGGAGGAGGCAGTCAGCGTTCTCGCTTCCTAGGCATTCTTGTGGCACAGACCTGCCTGGTGGCTAGCTGGGGACGAGGAGGTCCTTGTGGCTTCCAGGTCTTAGAGAAGAGAAGGGGGTTTATGCAGGATAACCTTTGATGAGAACTGCAGTCAGTAAGCCTGGTGAGGCAGCAGGGATTTCTGTGAAAGGAGTGGGTGTACCCCTGGTGCATCCACGTAGTCTTAACTGCCTGACTGTATTGTGAACCCTGACAATGAGAAAGGATCTATTTTTACCTCTGCCTCAGCAGCTCACTGCTGAGGGAAAACTTGATAGTCCAGTGCTCTTGAGGTTGGCTGCTGGTTGCAGCATGCACCTGGGAGAGGCTCTAGAAAAGGTCCTGGCAGCTCCACGATCTGTCTTTAATCATGGACAATCACCTCTCTGTATAGTAATCAAAGCTGGCACAGTGGTACATCTCTGTGGTGATTTGTCAGCCTCCCACTGTTGGCAGCTCAGGGACATTTTCAACTACATGCAATATGTTTGCTTTTAGGAACCCTGGAATAATTTTCTTCCCATACCTGTGCTGAGGTCCCCTTTCATGTCTGCAAGATTTTAGCATCTGCACCTTGATAAGGGGAGGAATTTCCCCATCCTAATTTCCCTGTGGTATGAAAAAGGATATTTTTCTATGTGCTTCTGAGCTGGCACCCCGAGTTTACAGAAGCAGAGCTGGGTGCTCTGCTGCATGCATAAGGAAAGACTATGCTAGTCCCAACTGGAAGAAGAAAAAGAACTTGCCCAAGGTCAGAGAAGGAGATGTGGCATACCCAGGAATTTAGACTCCAAATACTTTCTGTGAAACACCTGCAGTCACAGCCCACTCTAGTGGACAACAGGAGCACTGCTGCTGGTGTCTGTTGGTTGAAGGCCTCTTGCTTAGATGTTTCTCTCAGAAGTGATGTGACAGCTCTGGTGGCATTGTCAGGTTAAGCCGGTGTTTTCTTAGTGTAAAGTAAGTAAAATGTGTGTTTTCTTACAGCTTTTGCATATGTATTTCCGGCAACAGGAAGAAATCCGTCGACTACGTGCATTGGTAAACCAGAGAGATGTCCAAATTAAACAGCTGGAGCTGGAACTCAGAAACCTCAGCGTGGACACAGGCAGTTACTGAGGGTGCTGGCCTGCAGCTCTTTGTACCCTTGGAAACCGGGGGAGACTCCAGTTCTTCGGGATAACTCTTCCTAGGTTTTTTACTGGGGGTAAAATTGATTTTTCAGGCAGCACGGACATTCCTGGCTTGTGGTGATCACATTTCCCTAATCATCACCAGACAGTTTTTGATGGATTTGCTGCGCTTCTTCAGGCTCCCCTTGCTTGCCTGCTCACCAATGTCAGAAACTTGTGTGTTAATGCTAGTGAGAGACTTTGGAAATTCTTGCTCTGCTGGTCCTGGAGAAGCTACATGTTAAGCTCTAGGAACAAGCTGTTTTGCTGCCCCTCCACATGACAGGAGGATGGGAGACTGAAAGCAGCTGCCAGGTTCTTTGCTCACCCTGGGGCCCAGCAATGTGGTTCCTGTCCTCTTGCCCAGCAGAGTCCACTCTGCTGAGCTTCAGAGGCACCTCTAGCTCCAAAGGGATCCTCATGCACCCCTCTCACCTCACAGCTTGGCCCTGCTCCCAGGTGGTTTGGGAAAGCCATGGCTGCCCTGACCTGGTGCTGGGGATAGTCCCGCTCTGAGTGGGAGGCTGCACTGGGGGTGCCAAGGGCCGACGCTTTTGTGATAGGTAAAGGAATGTTGGTGTTAGAGGCCCTTCTTTAAAAGGGTAATGGTGTGGGCTGGTTCTCACCAGAGAAGCTGCAGAGTGTCTGTGTCCTGTGAGTCAGTGGCCTTCTTTCCCTCCTTCTGCCAAAGACCAGCTGCAGTCAATTGGGGGTCATCAGAGAAATGAGGACAACATTTAAAGCTGCACAGTGTTGACAGCAGGGGAATTTGCCAAGAAGGTTTAAAAGGATGAGTGGGGATTGGACCCCCAACCCACTGCAGATGTTTCAGCAATGGTGCTAGAAGTGTTGTGTTAGTCACAGTAAGATCACAGGGCCGTGGCCAGTCATGAACAGCCCTCCAGGGCTGCTGAAGTATCACTTGTCCTTAATGCCTGCAGCTGCTGCTTCCTTAGCTCCCAGGTGCCAGCACCTTGTCCTATTCCTGCAGCCATCTACAGCTGCAGGTTCCATCTTGCCAGCTGTGTTGTCCAGCCCCCTGCATCCTGCCAGGCTGCTCAGCCTTCCTGAGCCCTGTGGCCACACTGATCTGTGCCCTCCAGCACCAGCTCTTTGGCTTGATGCTGGACGTTGTGGAGATGTCTTAAACCCAAGCAGAGCAAACACTGTTTAACTGTAGCTGTGCACCTCTGTTGTGGCACACAGAACTCACAGAATCAACTAGGTCCGGGGGATATGTCTAGGACACATCCTTGTCACCAGATGTGTTTTATTGGCTGCATTTTTTGTGCTTATTTTTTTCATACAAAATAAATTATTTAAATTATTTCCAAGGTAAAGTAATTTTTCCTGGGGATTTGTACATCCTCTTGAGGACTGTTTCTTTGTTATTCTATGACTGACTAGCATAGAGAATGGTTGGTCACTATGGTTCTTATCCTAGGGTTGTGTTGATTTTAGCATTTATGGAAAAGAAGGTGCTTTCATTTAGGCTTTGATGAGACTATTTAATCAAAACTTCTTATTTAGACAGTATGCCTGTAAAAGCGTGGACTGTGAAATGTATTTCAATTTGAAGCTTAACTGCAACCACTAATCTTTCACATGGAAAAAGCCTTGAGGAAATGGAGTTATGTGTTCATGATCTGTGCCTAAATAGTCTTGAGTGATCATTTTAACAGTTTCTAAGACTCCTAAAAGCTTTGTAAAAAACTGTTGAACATGGGGATAAAAACCAAATCTGTGCAATGAAAAGCAAATATAACTGAATAATAAATATATTTAGAGTTTTACTTTTTGATACATGCAAGATTGTTGTTCTATTATTTTATTGTTGAAGTGACTGAAACTTAAGCTGAATCAAGGTCAGAAAGGAGTGTCACCTACTGTCTCTTTTGCTTGCGTCAAGCTGTGGCCTTACATTACTAGGTAGGTTGTACACAGTGTAATGCAGATGGCCCTGGTTTTTTACATCTTTCCCAGCTGTCCTTGATGCCACAAAGGGGTGGCTGTTTCACACTGTTTTGTGCTGAACTGCTGTGTATGTTGTCTTGAGTAAAGTCAGTCCTGCTGGAGATGAATTCTGTGTCGTGAGGTGTTTCCTGCTGTCTTGCAGTCCTGGCTCTTCTCTTGTGCAATACACTCTGACTAGGCTCTTTTAGATATTCCACATGAGGAGGGCTTAATGTGTTATTACCAAATTTACTTATTTGAAGACAGGATTTTGATTTAGTAGACTGAAGCAGCATGGACAGTACAAGCACAATATAGCAGCTGCAACCTCCAGCTAGATCACAATACAAATGAAATTCCCATTACGCTTACCGTCGTGATGCTGGATATCTCCAATCACCAGGAAAAAATGTGTGGGCTGAAGCCAGCTCAAGTCTGTAGCTCTCTTTAAAGCTCATTTTGTTGTTTTTGTGTTGTTTTGTTTTGCTCTGATTCCCATGGGCATGGTAGCTGTGGTGAAAGTCTGAAGAACCATTGCCTGTGCTCATGTCCTTTGAGCTATCTTTCACTGCAGCGGTGTGTTGATCTGTCACAGCTTTGGGCATGGAAATGTTCATGGCTGCATTCAAGACCTAATTTTTAATGTTTCTTGTAGCATATTTTAGGTCACTGTAAGGATAAAAAAAATGATGGAAATTGGTGGAGGAAGACTGTGCTGGGAGCTTTGTACACCAGCTGTGTCTTCAGGGTGCTGTGATGTCCTGGTCTTGTAAGGAACCTCGTGCTGGTGAGAGTGTCTGGGCAGGCACTGTGTCCCTCCTCGGGGGCTGACACAGCCTCACTGCTCTGAGCAAAGCCTAGAAAAAGGCGGCAGCAGGCAGATTAGGGTGGGAGGCAGAGGAAGAGCCTGCAGCACCTTTGCGGCTCTGGCGTTATGGTTACTAAACCACAGAGAGAGAGGAAAACACAGCCCTGCAGTGTTAGCTTGCCTGTTAATTTAGAGGCACAACACTTGACATCTTCACCCTCTACTCCAGGCCAGCTGCCAACTGCAGAATAAAACCTAGACAATAGTTGTCATTCTCATTTTATTTCTCATCTTGGAAGGCTGTACCGTTGGTGTGCCCAAGGAGCTGCAAGCAGAAGAGAACATGGAGATGATGCCCCCTCATTTGCCCTGCAGTGGGAAGCAGCAAGTCACCCTTGTTGGTCTTGGGCTGGGTAGCATCCAGCACTAGCACAGGGTGTCTGCGAGCTGCAGGGGCACACTGAAGTGAAATTGCAGTATCAGGAATTGTCTCTTGGACATGCTGCAGCACCATTTCAGAGCAGGATCTCTGTGCTTGTGCTGGAGCCACTGCAGTCTGTCTACAACTTGACTGTGCTGGGCAGCCCAGAACTGGGCTTGGCACTCCTCACGTGGCATCAGCAGCGTGGAGGGTAGAGGAAGGACTAATTTCCCTGAGCTGCTCTCAATGCACTTCTAAATACAGCTGAGGATACTGTTGGTCATTTTTGCAGGAAGCCAGTGTTGCTGGCTCAAGCTCAGCTCACTGTCCAGCAGGACCTTGCAGAACTTCTCTGCAGAGCTGCTTGTCAGCTGCGCAAGTCCCCAGCATGTGCTGGTGCATGGAGCTACTTCTCCTCAAATGCAGGACTGTGGATTTGCCCTTGCTGTGCTTCATCACACTCCTCCCTGCCCAGCTCTGCATTTCTCCTGTTAAGGTTCCCCCAAAGTGCAGCACAACTACCTGCTGCACCTTCCTACCCTCCCACTTCTGTGTGCTCTGCAAACTTGCTTGAGTCTGCACTGCCCCATCCTGCAGGTCACTAAGGGAGAGGTTCAAGAGTTTTGGATTTGTTTTCTAAACCGTTTTTGGTTTTCTACTCCGAAATCCAGGCTGACTACTCCTGAGCACCTTGTAATACTTCATGCCATCCTTTTCAGGAGCATTTTCTCCAACATCTTCCAAAGGATTGCATAAGACTGTAGTTCATTCATCTTCTTCCTTACAGGGTTAGAAGGCAGGGCTGAGAGTCAGTCATTTGCAACCTTTCCTACTCACCTCCACCTTTCAAAGAACATTGCGAGTGGCCTTGCAATGCCACCGGCCTTCACCTTCCTCAGCACACTTGGGTCAAACCCAGCTGGCCCCACAAACCTGTGTATATGGAGGGTGTTGAAGTATACCTTAACCTGGTCCTCTGTATTTTACACTCCCTAATCTGGTATACAGTAGGTATCTACTTATCTTCCTCCACAATATCCATTTTTCTCTGCCAGCTTTCCCTCTCCTTAGAACCTGGTTATGTTTTTCAGATTCTCACCATGGCGGCCGTGCACATGGGAATCAGAAGTCTGCTGTGAACAGCAGCTGTGCAACCAGTGCTTCACGCACAGTTTCTGCTGACTCCTCTTTGGGCACAATGGAGAAAACCACTTGGGTGTCCACGCTGTTCAGCAATGCCCCTCAAGCCTGCTAGTTATGCTTGATAATTCTCAGGTCACCCCTGGCTGTGCCTTTGGTACAGACTTGGAAAAGCAGCACTGTGTAGTAGAAATCCAGATTAGCCTTGGTAGCCTCTGCACAACATTCTCAACGAAAGCCCCAGACAAGCAGCAACCCTCCCTAAATAATAAATCTGATCAGCAGATATGGGGCTTCTGACCGCTGTCATGGACAGCAGTGTCCTCTAACTATCGCTTGTCGCTTCCTTCCAGTTGTTTTAAGTGGCTCACATGCACCTAGGAAACCCCTTTCTGTTGGTCCTGACAAGGCTGGGACTCAGGCTACATGGTTAGGGCTATGATGCTTAAAATTCTGCACCTCTGAGCTACTGGCAATTGCTGCTTCTGTTGGCAAAGTAATCTCTGCTGAGTAAGATCTTTGTGCAGAACTAGAGGAAAAACGTTTCTGAGTTTAATTTTCTGTGTCACAACATGGCAAACATTATGCTCAGTTCTCTTCAAATCTTTGTATGTGAAAAAATGATGCACAATAATCTGTTTAAGCACATTCTTAAAGTGAATACATGCATAAATGAAGATTGTTTCCTCTTCTGATTTTCTCTCCTCTTGTTTTTTGCACGTTTTTTCTTCAGTAGAAACTTGCACATCCAATAACTTCTGATCCAACCATAAACACCCCTGAGGATCTCAGAGGAAGGGGCTTAATAGCAGAAGGAGTTATCTGTGTTCTTCATCTTTCCCAGTGCTTAGCCATCAGATATGGGAGGCCTATGTGAGGGGCATTAGAAGTGGATAGAGATAGCATAATTTTATTTCCTTAACAGTAGAGAGCTTCATCTCAGTAGAAAGTAGAAACTTTCAGAAACAACAGTAGAAAGCCTTCATCTGCTTTAAATGTTGCCTCATATTCTTCCCTCTGTGTTAGAGTGAGTGACTGGGCTTCTGACTACAAAGCTCCTCTGCTTTGTGTTGGATTTGACGCGTTGTATTTTCACCATCTTGACTCATGTGGTTATATTTGATCAGATCTTGCGAGGTCTGTGGGAAAATACCACCAGTACCTTACCTCAGCTTCAGGTCTATGTGTTTTACATGCCAAAGTTAAATCTTTGCACTGATTCCGTATCTCTGCAGGACTTGATGTGAGCAAATTTGAGTAAGGAACAAAAAATTCTGGTGAGTAAACCTGACAGGTAGTCTGTAGGGTAGAATCACCTAAATGTGAAGGTAATGTGTTTTGAATCAAAGCTTGCTTCCTTTTGATAGCCTTTACAGAACACATCAGCTTTGTTGACTTAATGCCATCTGGAAAACTTAATTTCTAGGTCAGTCACTGTGTATCTCCTTGTGATACAAAATGTTTAGGTACATTTTTTTGCCGGGGCCTTTGACTATGGATTCTTCTCTTCAATTTTCACAAAGATGTTCCTACAGAAATTTTTCATGTGAGTTTATCTGAGCAAAACCAAAAGTATGGTTTTTTTAAATTAAAAAACCCAAAAGTTTTTTAATTTACAAAAAAGTTTTTTAATTTACAAAAATCTTTCACAAAAAGTATGTTTAATTTGTGCATTGTGATTTGTGAGGCAGCTGCTTTGGGAAGATTTAAGCAAAATTCTGCTCAAGCACTATTTTCATGAACAAGAACACAAGATGCTTTGTCCCAGCTGGAAAAGTGGTGGAAGCAGCAGCATTTACAGCAAGCTGCAAAATAAGGAACTAGTTTTACTTTCTATTGCTGCTGGAAATGCTTGAAAATAGATTCAGGGGAGGGACTGTCAGTGTGTTCCTAAGGCTTAGACACTGATCTAAAGTGTGTCACACAGTTTTCTACCCCCATAAATTTTGTCGGCTCATAAACCCACAACTGCTTTTGGTGGTGGTAAAGTTAAAAGTACAATCCTTGTCAAGCTAAATAGACATTTAGTGAAGTGAAGCATGCTGAAAAAGTGAGAGGCAGATGAGAATGCTTGCCTTTTATCTGAGAAGAGTGGTGAAAAAGGATATAGTTGCTATATCACAGAATATTTTGAGTTGAAAGGGACCCACAAGGATCTCTGAGTCCAGGTCTTAAGTGTATGGCCCATCTGGGGACCTTGATTTTAGGGCCGCAGAAGTATATCATAGCAGTTCATACGCAGGTTCTTAGAGTGCTTTTGTCCCTGACACTTATGCCTAGAGCATTGTCACAATTCTTTAGGAAGCTTTGCAAGGCTCTGGAAGTGAAAATAAAAAGGCTTAAAAAGGAAAAAAAGGAAAAAAAAAATTGCATCATAATAAAGGCATGATGAAAATCAGATGCAGTCAGTGGAAGTGTCAATCATACAAAGAAGAAACCTGAGTTTTAGTTCAACTGATCACTGGAAGGGAGCAAATCACTGTGTTCATGGTTCATGAAAATATGGTTCATCTTATAGTGATGGAACAGGCATCTGAGATCCTTTCATAAAAAGAACATACAAATAAACACCTGACTCAAAACATGTGCTTCCCTCCCCACTGGAAGGCAAATGTAGCAGACTTGTTTGACCATTCATTTTTATTCAATACCAGAAAGGAGCAGGTCAGTATACCAAATATTAAGCCCTTTCAGCTAACTAAAGATGACCATGTTGCTATAGAAGATGTTCCTCTCACAGGACAATTTTAGCCACAGGCTCCTTTGTATGTGTGGAGAGGAGTTTTATTACTTGTCACAACAGCAAGCATTGCGTTACTAATTTTGGGAGTATGTGGCTCTTGGAACATTATCTTTTAGACATCAGAGCAGAAAGGCCATCACCCAGTTCTCTGGTGAAGTTCACAGTGGTTTTTTACTGTCAGTTATTAAACCAAGTGAGCACTGAAGAAATGGAAATTAAGCGTCTTGGTCTTTTCTGCCTGTCTTACTGGAGTATGCCCAGGCTCTGGGCAAGTTTTCTAATCCAGTGGGACCACTCAAAGTTCACAGAGTGTTGAATAAAATTTTCTGATATTTAAGAGACACTGATGGTCTGTATTACACCTCTAGAGTTGGACTTGGGAGTTGCAGCTCTCCCCACCTCCCTGTGAATCTCCGCAGAGCCTCGCCCCTTTCAGTGGGGCTCTTGTTTCAAAGAGCGGGTGCTTTGAGCAACTTCTCTTCAGGGATATTTTGGTCAAGAGTAACAGTTGCCATGGTTCAAATACAGGCCCTGTCCTGCACAGACCACCAGGATTCCCAGACTCTCCTTTCCAGACAAGGCCAGAGTCATGGAGGTCTGTGAAGCAAGGCTTGTAGTGTGAGCTTCCTTGAAAGTGTTGGTCCAGAGGAGAGTTTGGTACCCTTTGTTCACAAGATTGACTGTGTACCTGCCATTTGTCTCCAGCTGCAGGTAACCTGGGGTGTTTCAGCTCTTCCATACTGGTTCTTTNGGAGAGAACAAAAATTAGTTTTAGGTGCTTGTGCCCCGTCACAGATTTGCTTCCTAATGCTTTGTTCAAAGTGGGGGTGACAATTGGTGTCTTTGAGGGCATGTTTTGTTCTGTGAATGTGGGGCCTTGAGATTTTTTTGCCTTACTTCCTCTATCCCTTGTCTCTTCTTTCAGTGGGTGATTACTTTTTTTAATCTAGTATGTAGCTGATCTTTGGTTATGTAATCGATGCTCCAGTCCAAAAGCACAAGACCTTGAATTAAACACTTATTTAAAATAAATTTCCCCTTCCAGATCGGTGATTTGTACCACTTTTTTAAAAACCCTGAGAGTTTGGTAATCAATGTGTTCCAGAGAATTTATGTTTCACTGTCAAAATGGTGATGGATCCTTACTTACATCTGTTGCAGCTATCAGTGCCTTCAGCTGTAATCGAATGCAAAGCCCCACAATCCAATATTTCATTGATTTCTACACCTCTCTTTCTTTATGTGCTTGAATTCTTTGTGTATAGACTTTAAGGCTTTTTGTGTTATTGTAAGGTCATTCAATTAGGGAAGAAAACCCACACCTTCAGTAAACATTAACTGGAATTCCATTCTGCGGAGATTTCTCTGCCCTAAATGTAGCATTACCTCAGTCCAGAAGAGGGAACTGTTGTTTCACATATGGCAAGTCCAAGCAAATTGTTTAGAGCATATTCTAATGTGAAGATGAAAAGATTAAAATGGTTTTCTCTAACGACAATAAACAATGAGGTGTGAAAATTGAGATATTTAGAGACTTTAACAAAGCAACAAAATATCAGAGCATACAAATGCCATCTATCTTTGCTTTTAGAGTATTCTTACAATGGTGATTTATATAAAAATGTGTAAGTATAATTGAACTGTGTACCATAGAATAGGAGCACCTGAGATCCACATGTTTTCTGACATGTGAAATAACTTATATTAATTGAATTATTTTGGTAGTGTACCTGGATTTAATTTGATTTTATGTTAAGTGCATGAGCCTTTCTGGGGAACAATAAATGCTCTATTAAAAAACGAATCTCTTCATTTGCAGTTTTCGGCTAGAAGCCATTGCCAGAAATCAGAAAGGAGGGGTGTTTTCCTTCCCACAAGAATTTACTGAAGCGAACAGTCTTGTACTTCAAACTTAGATATTGTAAATGCCTCAGTTTCTTTAAGAATCGCTTATTGAGAGTAATTCTACAGTTATAGTTGTATTATTCTGTTCTTGTAAGTACATGCTGACATGATTTAACAGCCAGTGCCCTTGTAGCTAATGTTTGTCTTTGGAGAAGGGGTTTCTTTCTTACATCTCTTTAGCGATGATGGAATGTTTCCATTGTTAGCTGTATTGGTTTTGGCCTATATGCTCAACATTAAATAAAGCATTTGTATCCCAACATATCTTACATGTTCCTGTTACCGTGCATAAAATCATGCAGATGAGTTCCGAGTAACAAGTCAAGGCAAACCACAAAGTCATTGAACTACTATCAGCTTATTTGGACCCAAGACTGGGTATATGATTTAGGACTGAGAATATGAGACAATCATCCCTTAACTGTTTTCAGGACAATGTGTGGACAACACATGTAGGTGTGGTCTCCCTAGTACTAGTACCTAGTACTAGACCTAGACAAAAGCAGGTCTGCAGACCTGTTGGCACTGATGCTAGCTAGCATCTGTGGTTAGGTTTGAATAGAAACTGGAGGGCTGCCATAATCTGCCAATTAAAGGTTTGTCAGTCAAACCACAGCAGTATTCTCACTGCTACTACTAAGCAACAAGGGAGAGTATGCAGCGCAATAACATCAGCCCTGTGCCTTTATCTTAGTCCGCTGATGTGTTGCCTAGGTATTTTTATATGACTTTCTCGGCTCTCTTACAGAGCCATCACTGGTTCATCTTGCTGAAAAAGGGCAAAATCCACCAAACATATTTAAGTATAGCTATCTGGGAGATGACACCATAGAATGACTTGTGGTTACCACCAATAGGCTAAATGCATTTCTTGGGTGAATCCACATAAAACCAGCAGGACAGAGTTCATATGTTGTGTGTCAACACTGCACTTTGCAGTAGGACTAAACTTGTTTTTAGTCTGAATCTAGGAGGAAATACGTTTTGCCAGTTACAATGAGTTTTTCCTCACTCATTCTGCATTTCCTAAGTAATGGAATCTATTTTGCATGGTTCTGTCTTTAGTTCATCTCCTTCTTCATCAGTCCTTTTACCTTTCCACTGATTTTTTAATTTTCCCTGGGGATAGTGACACAGTGGCAAGACTACTATGGTGGTTTGCCCTGTGAACCATCAAAAAAAAAACCAAACAAAAAACAACCCATTAAAATTTCATCTCTTGAATCTTAATGATTGAAAATTATATTCTAAATTCTAAGAACACAGCTTAATTTGCAGTTAAGGTCACAAGACATTTCAATGACAACTTAGAGTATCTCAACTTTTGTCAATAAACTAAGTAGATAGGACTCCAGATGATACCTTGGGGCTATATTATAATCTTTTTCCACATATTACTTGTATTTGCATTTACAGCTGTAATTTGCCACCATGTAAAATGTTTTATAAGTTTTCTGTACAAAAGGGTTTTGCCATACAAGCATACAAATGTATTCAAGCAAGTATGATCCAGAACTCACTGGGTTGAGTAAGTGTGGTTGACTCCAGTGTTTCTTCCTTCTTAGCTGATTTTTGATTCCAGTTATGTATAGAGTAGATCTGAAAGGACTAAAGGGGTCATCAATTTATGTCTCTGCCCGAGGCAGGATTAAATACGCCCACACCATTCTGGCAGGTGTTTTTTTGGCCTATTAAAACCTCCAGTGATGGAGATGTATGTCATCTTCAGGTTATCTGTGCCAATTCTTTTTCATCTCCCCCCTCAACAGGATTTACACTAATGTCTTGTCTGGATTTTCCTTTCTGTAAATTAAGGTCGTTACTTTTTGTCATATTTTATGGAACTGTGGAGTGCACTCAGTTCATTCTCTTCTTCCTCACTGGATTAATCTCACTGATCCTCTGGGTTAAGTGGTTCTGTTCAAATCGTGTGATGCAATGCTGTACAGAGGCTCCCAGAGGACAAGGGTACATTCAAAGGTTATCTTGGCTGTAGTTCTCTTTCTGAATGCCTGTATAATTCTTGTTTACCTATAGAAATGCATGGAATCATCCTCAATATATTCACTGTAAGCCTGACCTCTCTTTCTGTAGAGCTGCTACATTCTTTTCTCTTCATGTTTTTCAGATTGTGTTTTCTGCTTATGTGTAGTATTTCATGTGTCTTTGTAAAAGTATTTTATTAACACCTCGAAATAAAAGTGTGCCTGAGGAGGAAAGGGAGATGTTTCAAAACTGTGTCATTAAGAGCTAGCAGGTGAATTCCTTTCTTTCTGGAGGCTACAGTGCTATGTTGAATTACAACAACTGGAAATTCAGCTGTCTTAATTACTGGAAATCAATGAACAGTTGTCCAGCTATTCTTGCTCAACCATTCATGAAGTTGGGTGAGTGCCTACCCGGCTCGAACTTTACTTTAATTTGCTCCTCTTACACTGTCTATAAAATGCTTGTAAAAGTACCTGGGTGAGTTTTTTTATGGATTGGCTAGTATGGAAGATCAGAACAGACAATTTAAAAGCCCCTTCAGCCTTAATATCATTGAGTGAGCACAAGATCACTGAGAATACTGTTAACAATGCCAAGGGCAAGTGGTGTGGAAGGGAGGCTAAAAAGGAATGTAGAAGATGGGGAAAATTCAGTACCAGTAGGCAGTATGGCTTCTGAAGAGGGGAGAATGAATAACAAAGCAGAGGTTCAACTTCATCTGCTGGAGTCACAGGGAAGATTGATGCAGATTTAAAAGTCCATGGATTGGGCTCTTGAAGTGTCCACAACTCATATGTAAACGTAAGTATATACACCGATGCATGTATGCACGCACAGACATTCTTTAGTAACTCAAGTGTTTGTTTTGTTAGAAATAATTTTGAAGGGTTATTTGGCAGAACTTGAAAATGAAATTGTGTTCACCCATGAGAGAAAGACACTACTATGACTAACACAGTGTCAAGTGTCAATAATGGTGGGCTATTTTCTGTGCAGTTGTGGCTTTCTTACAGATTAAATTAAGACGCATCTTTAAAAAAAATAAACACTATGTCATCATATTTCAGAGAATAGCTAGATCTTAGGTTTCGGACAGAGAAATCAGCAGATGTGTACTCCATCACAAAGAGAACCCACACAGTTCCTGGGAAGGGTGTGTGAATCATTTCACTTGTGTACTTCCTCTTAATAGGCAGAGCCATCCTTTCAATTGGCATAGAACAGAGTATTTCAACTGGGCTGTCAGATGAAAGCACAAATATCTCTTCCAAAATGAGGAGAACAGACAGGTTTCATAGAGCTTGATTTTACTTCTGACCTTTAAATTGGGGATGTGGAGAAAAAGAGGGGAAGAGAATGATTTTGGTGGCAATACCCGTCTATTAAACATGTCCATTGTTCTGGGTCAAAAGGGGCATCCATCAGTATTGCAAAGTAGTCAGCGGAGCAGCTGTGGTGGTCCAGTGTAGGCAGGTTACAAACCATTGCTACGTATTAGCCATCTGGGAACAATTGGAAATGCCTGCCATTGTCTGCCAGGGGCAGCAATTTGTAGGAGCTACAGTGCATTATGATGGATTAGCTCTGCAGCTGAAGGTGTCACGACCCATTTCTCTGCATCTTCATTGGGATAACAATGCAAAACAGAGGCTTTTATTGTTGCAGTTTCAGGGTAAGGAATCTAATTTGTAATGATGCTCTAGGGCAGAAGGGAAGAAAGGCTTGAATAGCCACTGTGCCCCTTAACAAAGCATGCACTTCAGTTCAGCACTCAGCTGCTATCATGGTTACCTACTTCAAGGGATCCCTTATTCAGGAATTATTTACATGCTTTCATGGGCACTGGAGCTGAGCCATTAACACCAGTCTGGGACTTGTTTGCCAGGATGCTTCTTCAAGGATTGGTGATCTGCCCTCTCACTTCTACCCCTCCATCTCTCTATGCTCTGGCTGACCTTCTCCTCTGCCATCAGCCTTAGGCTACTCTGATAGTCCTTGGCAGCCCAGCTCCTTGCAGCTCCTGCCTCAGGGAAGGCACTGAGTGTGTGGTACCACTCTCTGTGACGCTGACTTGGACACTTGTACAGAGTGTGCGGCTTCTGTTGTCTCTACCCTACATGTGAACCTTTCTGAACAATCTCTCTGTCCCTCTATAAGTGCAGCTGATGTAGTTTACATCATCATCTCATCTCATCTCATCTCATCTCACCTCAGTTTCTCTTTATTCTCATTCTGCTTCAGTACAGTAGGTTGTGCAAGGGGTGACTAATCTGTACAAATATAGGCATACAGACATATTTTACTCTCATGATACTCACATGCACGTGCACTACCACACACACTACTTTGGTAGTAGACTTCTTTCAGTGTGCAGCCAATCATGTTTACATTGTTTCTGAAGCAGGCACCAACAGGAAGTTTTGTACTTTTTTTGTTTGTTTGGTTTTTGTTTTTGTTTTTGTTTTGTTTTGTTTTGTTCTTTCGAAAGAGCCTGGAAGCTATGCATTTTAATTTACTTTTTTAAAGCAGAATGGCATCTGGTTGTGTGAATGCCCACTATCCTTTGCTTCTAACCACTGCTCTGACCACTGTCCAGGCCTGTTTCCCTAGAGCTTAAAGGGAAAATAAAATACGGTATTTGTTGGGCTAACTACTCAGACTGTTGCTGGCTATTGGCTGATCTCCCAACTCAAGAAAATAACTGCAGCTGACCCTTTGATTAAAAATCTTTCAAGAAGGCTTAATTGTGTTTAAGGAGAAACAAAGCAGTCTAAAACATCAAGCAGGAGGTTCCTTACACTTCTGTCCTTTCTTTCAGCCACGTGACGGAGGGCTTTGCACAGAAATGCAGGGCATCTGTGAGGAAAAGGTGAATACTTTCTTAATTTCAGAAAGTCCTTTGAAGTCCTACCTCTTCTGGCAGGTTTTGTCTTTGCCCCAACAAGCAAAAAAATACGATTTCTACTTTCTAAGATCAGGTCCCTCTTTAACTCCTTTAACTGGAATTTGAATCCTGAACTTGAGCAGCAGTTAATGTACATTACCTTTCACTAGAGCAAAACAAAGGGTTGGCTGAATTAACTCGTAGCAGCTATACTCTCTCATGTTGATATTAGCATCAGTAACTGCACATCTTCAGCCCTCACTGATTTCCTCTGATAAATATCTAGTACTATGCAAGAATGACAGCAGTAGCAACGAGACAAGAGTCATTTTGATGGAGACAGGGCTGACATGAGGACCTTCTGTCTGGATGATTCTGTAATACTCTATATGACATTCTTTCCACTGTAAGACACGATAAACAGTCTTAAACTGCAGACTCCTTGTGATTAGAAGATAGATGTTATGTGGACTTATTCTTTGAAATGTGAAGCACAGTCTACTCTTGCAACAATATTTATCCATTCCTATTCACTTATTAACCTTACAGTACTCTTTCACAAGCCCTTTGAGAGACTGACAGTCAAAAGAAAAATAGAAAATGCAGTATAGATACCAACCAAAGACATTTATTTGTTACTCCTTACTGCTTCACAAATAAGTGGAGTTGTAAGTTTGGGATGGGTGGTAAACTGGGATATATAAAGATATCCCAGTCATCTTACACAGGGGTTGGGAGATGAATGTTGTGCTGGTGACATGAAGGGATGAGTTAGAGAGCAAGTGCAAGCACACAGGATACAGGAGAAGATGTGTGGTGAAAAGAGGCAGATGTGGCTATAACCTGCCTTGCTGCACACTGCCCTGTGCAAATGTGCTGTTTGTGTAAGCCACTGGCAAGTAGCCACAGACAGATGGAGTTAGTGAGGTGCTGGGGAAAGGCAACTCTTCTGTGGCTTCTTCATGCTAAATGGGTTTCTGCCTGGAGCCAGGATTGTTTTACAAACTTCTGATGTTCCCTCTACCATAGATTTGGTTACCTATAGTGAGGAAGGGTGTGATTAAAAGAAGCACAGCAACTAGGTTTAAATTTCAGTGAAACTGCATGTACAGCACACAGAAGGGAATGTCAGCTCTCTTTGCTTTAAGCAGGAGACCAAGAAACCTTATGCTCTAACCTTTTGGGGAGAAATGAGAGAAGAAAACATTGTTGCATGTTGTATATATAGGTTGTAATTACTTTTCTGTCTTGTATGTATAACAGCCACTGTGTCAGTGAAGGCAAGAAAGTCTCAGAGAAAACAATTGGTCACTTCTAGAGAGCTTCTAATGGACCAGCACAGCAACATTTCTTCTGAAGTTCCATAAGAAAAATGCAGAAGAGGTTACCTGTTGGGGTATTAACTAAAATCTTGCCACACGAGGTAATGGTGGATTGCATATTAACTCTTGAAGAGGTGCCTCATATATTACAACTATCAATCCAAGCTTGGAAACTGCAGGTGGAAGGCAGATAAAATTATGATAGAAAAAGGAACAAGTAATCTTAAGTGTGAAAAGCAAAAAATATGCCACAAACGTTTATTTTGAAAGCATAGGATTCCTAACAGGTCTACACACAAAGGGTCCAGGGATGAGGCAGAAGAGGGGACAGTCAGCCCTTGTTTCTGCTGTGAAGGAGCACTGGGGCAGGGATGCACCAACATTCAGTCACAGCCAGGGCAGAAGTGAGTGGATTCAGGGCGGGGGGGGCTGTGACCATTCTTTCCTTGGCATCTATAAAAGACACAGCATCCAAACAACCTCAGGCTTATTCAGGAGTGGTAGTGGTGCTGGTACTTTTTAAACTGCATGGAGGTGATGACACCATAGACTTGCAGAGGAAAACCCAAGCTGTGTGCCAGAGCAGAAAACAGTGCTTGTGTCTGCAAGCAGGTGGATGAGGTGTGCATGGTAGCTATCAGGATCAGAACATTTAAAAAGGCACAGGGGCATTTAATATATCAGTGCCTGGAAAATTAGCTAAACATTTCTCAGAGAAATCTTAATCTTCCACCTGTGGGGAGAGACCTTATGTGCCTCTCCTGTAAGTTTTATTCTGGAGAATTGGCAGGGTGTTTGCTGAGGAGAAATGACAATGAATAAGCAGGATAAGCAGGTAGGATCATGCCATATCACTGCTTTCTACTCTGCTGTCCCAATAGATGTGTGATTTTGGGCCAGCATCTGGTGTGGGGTTTCATCCTGTGTAGCTGCAGGCACTTGGGGTGCATATATCTGGCTCCAGACCAGACACGCAGCTATGAACTCAGTGGAGGAGCATCCTGCTTCTAAGGAAGGAGGATTTTGTCTTGGGTAGGAAAAGTCGGTTTTTCAAAATGGTGAAATCTGTGCATGGTGCAGGGACCCTGAACATGATGTCACAGCGATCCTAAGGGACTCATCAATGGGGCCACTTAGAGAGATCATTCTTGGCCTTAATCTGTCAGAGTCTTAAAACTGGAGAAATTTTCTTTCTCTACCTCAAAGGAAGTTATTGAGGACAAAGACACTGTTGATGCTCAGCTATCACAGTAAGGCACTGTAGGTACTTCAGGTTTGCAAAACCCTGTGAAAAGACATGTGCAGCACTAATTGGCTTTTGTTATTTTCTTAGAGCACCTTCTGGGGCGTTCATTCCTGTGGCCTCATTTCAGCAGCATGGCAGGTATTCATCATTAGTGCTTCTTTGCCTCCTATATAAGTTTTCTTCTCAACATTTTGAAAAGGCCTAATTTATTGATGTAGGGATGCCTTTGGAGAAGCTCTGTCAATTCTTGCAAGCTGTGTAGTGACCCTTGGCTACCAGCAGCAGTTGCAGAGGTAGGAGGATAGGCAATGTGTTTTCCACCTGCTTGCCCAGGGCCAGGGACAGGTAGATTACAGCAAATTGAAACAAAATGACAATGATCCCAGTCTGAACGCAGCTGATCTCATATACAGGCAGATCAGGGCTTTGGGCTTCTGGGCTGTATTTGCTATTAAGTCCTTTTCATATCCTTCTGAAGATCAAACAAAGGTAGCTACACTTTTCCTTTCCTTTCTCCAAGAAGGATGGCCTCATACATCTTCCTGCTTCCAGCTACAAAGTTTGATTCTACTTGGACCAGGACATGAATGTAGTCTGAAGCAGGGCAGGAAGGAGTGACTTAGAGATACGCGTGGGCAGGGGTAGCTGTCACCCTATGTCTCATCTCCAGACACAGAGAAGTTTTCCAACAAGGTACTCAGTACTGTGATACAGAGGAGCAGAAGTTCAACATCTCTCTCTCTTAAAAAAAAAAAGTAAAACTGATGAGTAGTGAAGGCTAGCTGCTGCTGTTGTTATAATTCGTTAATCTTCAGTACCAGAAAACCAAGCTGTCTGTGGGTCAGTTTCCTCTTTTTCTGTCTCCCATATAACCACAGCAATGAAAAAATACATCACTTCAAATTCTGTACTTGTGGATAATGGCTGCACCTGAGAGCAGCTGTGGGAGATCATTACAGTGGAGTCAAAGGACCTGAGATGTGCTATTGAGCTCCTAGGATTATGCAACAAAATATTACTCTGTAGTTGGAATTACATCACTAAATGATTTCAGTTTTGTTTCTGAAGCTGTTATTTATAAACAGAAGTAATAAATAAGTACTTACTGTGCTTACCTGAACAAAATGTCTTAGGATCATAGAATCATAGATCCATTAAGGATGGAAAAACCTCCAAGAAAATCAAGTCTAACTTTTCACTAAAATCACCATGTCAAAAAAACCATAGTGGTAAATGCCACATCCAGTCTTTTCTCGAACATTTTAAGGGATGGTGATGCCACTGCCTCTCTGGGCAACCATTTCCAATGCTTGACACCCCCTTCTGTGAAGAAATTCAAGCCTAACCTGTACCTTTTTTAGTATGGCTTGAGGCCATGTCCCCTTGTCCTATTGCTGGCCATCTGGGAGAAGAGACCAACTTCCACCTGGCTACAATCTCCTCTCGGGTGGCTGCAGACAAAAAAAGGTCTTTCCTGAGTCTCCTTTTCTCCAGGCTGAACAAACCCCACTGTCTCAGCCACTTCTCCTAGCTCTTAGTCTCTGGACCCTTCTCCAGCTCCATTGCCCATCTCTGAACATGCTCCAGCACCTCAATGTCCTTCTGAGTTGGGGGACCCAGAACTGGACACAGAACTTGAGATGCATCCTTGCCAGTGCAGAGTACAGGGGACAATCAGTGCCCAGATCCTGCTGGCCACTCTATTGCTGATACAGGCCAGGATGCCATTGGCCTTCTTGGCCACCTGGGCACACTGCTGGCTCGTGTTCAGGCACTGTTGACCAGCACTTCCAAGTCATTTTTCCCAGGTAAGATTTTCA
>VWZW01004957.1:226195-263969 GCA_013397115.1 Edolisoma coerulescens
GCAGGACCTGACACTTGGCCTTATTGAACCTCACACCAGTGGCCTTGTCCCATTGATCCAGCCTGTCCAGATCCCTCTGCAGAGCCTTCCTGCCCTCCAGCAGATCAATGCTCCCATCCAACTTAGTGTCACCTGTGAACTTAGTGAGGTACATTCAATCCCCTGCTCCAGACCATCAACAAAGATATTAAACAGGACTGGCACCAACACTGTGCCCTGGGGGACTCCACTAGTGACCAGCCCCCAGCTGGACGTGACACCATTCACCTCCACTCTCTGGGCCTGGCTGTGCAGGCAGTTTTTAACCCAGCAAAAATGCACCTGTCCAAGCCGTGGGCTGCCAGCTTTTCCAGGAGGATGCCATGGGAGACAGTATCAGAGGCTTTGCTGAAGTCCAGGTAGACAACATCCACATCCCTTCCCTTGTCCTCTAGTCAGGTCACCTGGTCATAAAAGGGGATCAGGTTGGTCAGGCAGGACCTGCCTTTCCTAAACCCGTGTTGGCTGGGTTTGATCCCCTGGTTTCCTGTACATGTCTTGCAACAAACTTTCAGGGACAAACATATGCAGAAAATCATTTTATAAGACTTCTATTGCAAAAAAAATTCTCTTCACATAAACTTGAAACACTTCAATGTTTCAGTCGTGCGGATGAGTTTATCAGTGCATCATTGTGTCACTTGATAACACCATGAAATTGTAAAAGGATACACATATACCGGACAAGCTAGTATGTAAGTGGGCAGAGACACAGATAATTTTCTTCACTGCAAAGGCTATAGAAATGGTCATGGTGAGTTAGACCAAAGGTCTATCTAAGGCAGGATTCCTTTTTCAGTTGTAATCAAAACCAGGTAAGTAGAGGAAATAAGGACCAGGGAAAACATATGTGAAATTTCCCCCAGGGTCCAATTATTTTCAGCTTGGAAACTCTCTTGTTTAAGACTGGGATCAGTTTAATCTTCCAGCTTACTAAATATTCTACAACTGGACATAGGAGAGAAGTTAATGATAAGCTAGTGGAAAAGCTTTAAGCCTGTCCTACTGTGAAGACAATTCTTTAATAAATCATAGAAACAGACATCACAATGATGAGGGAGTATAGAAAACCCAGTCATGTATATAATTCTGTAGTTAACAGGCTTTGTAATGGAAGGTGTGATTACTGGGTAAAATAGAACATAGTTTGCAATGGCTAAAATGGCTGAGAATGTGATCTCTAAGCATCTTTCTTTGTAGCTCAATGACTGTCAGAGAGGCTTATGTCTACTTTCATATCTCCGAGCCACTCCCTGTACTTCTAATCATAAACTGTTTACTCTGAGAACCCCTCCAGCAAGTTCAAATAAACAAAGCAACTGGTAAGGTGGTAGCTGCATGTGAGTGTCTGGGGAGAGGGATGTTATAAATGCTGACAATAGATGGGCTCAATATATTGTTTGAGAAAGTTGTAGCTAGTCACCTCATTCATCATAGTGACAGCAATACTGACAGCTCTCTGCAGTGCTTCATCTGTGAAATGATGGATCAGCAATGAGGGCTGGCTGGCAGGAGGCACTTGAAACATCCAGGGCTTTCAAAGTCTACTTTCATTGTCATGCTTTATTCGTGCTGCATAATGGACAAGCACAGGCAGTGTGCTGAATTATAGGCTTGAGCCTTGAGATCCTGTCCAGGGATAATTTTCCTAAATCTGCACAATTCTCTCCTTTTCAGATGTGTGCAATAGCAAAGCCTGTGGTAGAAGTGGGGAAGGCGAGACCTCTTCAGGGCCTGGCCACTCAGAGCTGTTTGAAGTCAGTACAGAGATGCAGAGCAGTTGCTTAGGACAGCGGGGGAGGCCAGGCTTACCTGCGATTTGCATTTGGAATAGAATTGGCCTGGATGTAGATGCTGATGGCAAGAGATGATTTAAAGCTATAAATCAGTCTATGAGCTGTATGCAGAGAGGCAAATTAATGATGACATAAATCTAATGGCTGGTGTAACTCAAAGAGCAAGTGAAGTTACAGTGCCATGACAACAGCAGATGTATTCAGAGAGGATGTGATATAGACTTTAAAATTTGGCAAAGATAGGTTGAATAAAAGTAATATGTGCAGGACATGAGTGAAATGCTCCCTGACAGCACCATGATACTTGGCTTTTTCTTCTTTATTGCTGTGAAGCTGATAGGAGACTTGTTAAGGCAGAGCAGTAGCAGCATCTAAAGCTGTGTTTTAGTTAAGGGTCACAGTCAGTACTTTCATTATAAAACTTTTTCCTCCAGATAATATAGTACTGCAATAAAAACATTCACTCTGGCCTGAAAGGTGCTGTATGACAGTTTGGTCCAGTAGCACAAACAGACCAATGAAACAGCCCAAGTGGAAGTCTGCTGAAGTCAAGGGCAAGGCTTTTGTTTGCTTTCAGATCAGGCTCTGTGTAAGCTGAGTGGCTGTGAGATGAATTAGCAACGCTGAATATCCAGTGTCAGCAGAGCATGAACAGTGGAAGCGCATGTTTCCTACAGGGACTATTGTCTGAACACACGAGCTTTGTAAGGTGTGCACTAAGTGAGCACGTTGCCAAAACATGACACGGATCTTGATCAGTTAATAATTTCACCTTCCCCTTCCCTTAAAACACATACCTATGGCGTGAGCAGGGGCCAGTCAGCACAGCTGCACAGATGGCACAGGTCAGACCATTGCTTGGGTCCATCACTCTTGACACTGGGAAAGGGGTCAAAATATCCAGATAAGGACTTAAGTATTTGTTTATTTGCCCTGAAGTCAGTGCAAAGAGGAAGACTAGGTGAGCTGTGATATGGAAGTGTACGGTTCCAAATTTATTATCTCAGTCCAGTGGCTGAAGTGAAGTGGGGTTACAGAGGAGCTGCTAGTAAGGCTCCAAACAGCCATTGTCCTGCTGAGGGCCTTCCCAGGACCAGGTCCACCATGGTTTCTTACAAGGCAGTCCAGCTGGAACAGGTCCAGGTACTCTGTGGAAGAAGATTTCTTCAGGTTTTTTGAGGCTTGAGTGGCTTGAGTTGTGGTTCAGCATGTGTGGCAGAGGAGAGTGAGAGGTCCTCCAACTGAAAGGTAGATTCCTGTGGTGTAAGACATGGAAATTGGGGATTCTTCAGCCAATCAAGTCTTCCTCATGAAGTGAAATCATGGAGGTAAAAACACTGTTTTTCAACTTCCTTTAGTTTTCAGATCCCTAAAATATATGGAGATTGAAGGTGCAGACAACTGTATACTGAATTTAAGACAACAAATTTAAGACAACAAATATAGGCTTGTTTCTCTTCATTAAGTTTTTTTTCTGGTGTGCTTAGTCTGTGGGCCTTAAAGGGTGTGCAGATCGCAAACTGAAAAGCAGCTCCTTGAAATCGGTATACTAAAAGGAATGAATTATTCTCATGTGTCATAATATCTGATTTACTTTGAAGTTTAATCAGGCTGAAGTAAATGTCAGAATTTAAACTGGACATGACCCAGTAAGGTATCCTCCCAGCCCAGAAAGCTAGCCACATCCTGAGCTGCAACAAATAAAGGATGGCCAGGAGGCCAACGGGGGGATTCTCCTCCTCTACTCTGCCCTTGTGAGACCCCACCTGAAATGCTGTGTCCAGCTCTGGGGCCCTCAGCACAAGAAAGATGCGGATCTGTTGTAGTGTCCCAAGGAGGGAGACAAAAATGACAGGTGGGATGGAACACCTCTCCTTTGTAGACAGGCTGAGAGAGTTGGGCTGGTTCAGACTGGAAAAGAGAAGGTCTCTCTGTTCTCTCTCTCTGGGGAGACCTTATTATAGCCTTTCAGTAAACTTAAAGGGGGCATATAGGAAAGATAGGGACATATGCTTTAGCAGGGCCTGTAGTGGCAGAAAAAGGTGTAATGGTTTTAAAGTAAAAGAGGATGGACTCAGACTAGATTTAAGGAAGAAATTTTTTATTATGAGGGTGGTGAAACATTGGCACACGTTGCCCAGAGAGGTGGTCAATGGTCAATGCTGCATCCTTGGAAGAGTTCAAGGCCAAATGGGATGGGGCTCTGAGCACTCTGATCTTGTTGAAAATGTCCCTGCTTATTGCAGGGATTTGGTATTAGATGACCTTTAAAGGTCCCTTCCAACTTGATTCTTTGATTAGCTCTCTCCCAAATGACTGAAGCATGCAAAGAGTCACCTGGCTGTGAAGATCTGCATCATCTTTGGGTTGGAGCTAGTTTTGCTCTTTTATGAGAGCAGGAATTCAGATGTGAGTGGCCCTGAGCAGTGTGGTGTGTACCCAGTCCTGGCGCTTGTACAGAAGAGCTGTTCCATGACCTCTTGTGTGGTTTGTGCTGCTGAGCAAGTGACCTCAGCCAGAACCTGGCTACTGGAGAAGGGCTCCTCTCATCGTGGTCTGATTTTAAGTCATTAATTCATCTGAAGTAAGTCAAACTAATAGGGCTTTGGAAAAAGCTACAGTGACTGGCTTTACTCACTTGAACTCCATAAGCTGAACTGACTTGGAGTTCAAATTGTGATCTGCCTGTCAGAAGAGGTCAGTTGTGCCCAAGGGTGGGGTACATTTGTAATGTTGCACCATGTGAAGCTTCTTCATGCTTTAACGTGTGTGAAGACTAGTTCTGTTTGTGGTTTTATCTTTTTTCTGGATGTAATGACATTTCTTTCTACAACAGTGAGTTTGGCAGCAGGGGTGTATTTTCATTAATCTGTATTTCTTGGTGTTTCTTTAAAATTCGACTTATGAGACATAAAGAGGAAAAAAGTTCAGTGTGAGACATAATTTAGGATAGCCAGGTTTCAAACTTGAAAAGTTCCGTGTAAGCAGTTATTTGATCCATAATTCCATTTCCAACTTTGTGTCCTGGTATTTTCAGAGCTACTGATAATTTGTGTATTCTAAAGCAACTGATGCATTTTGTGGCACTGGATTTGTATATTTCTGTTACCTCATTGTTTTTATAAAAGGAAAATTATTGGTATTTTGATCTTACATTTTAATTTCTGGGAGATTTGCATTTACACAGATATTATTTAAGTATGGGCTTTGCTTACTGCTTCATCATGCTAACAGGAATGGGATAGAATGGTTGCAAAATTAATCCAGTTTATCATTTGTCCAATCTGGTCACCCACCAATGTGGTGAAGCCCTATGACCTTTTCTTAAATGTGTTGTTTGTTTTAAGTGTGTTCAGGACTGCTCCAATGTACAGAACTGCCAGGAGGTGGACAGATTGTCCCGCTGGGAAATCGTAAGACCATGCTTTACATTCTGTATACACTGCTACCGTTATGCTGTGTTGGCATTACACAGACCTACTTGCCGGGATCACAGTCCTACTGTCAACTCAACAGAAATATAAGAAACTGACTGAAGAGAGGGATCTGAGATAGGGCTGTGGATCTGTACACTTTATGCTAATCAGTCTGGAGCTGAAATCTGTCCTTTTCATCTCTACATGAAATTTGTGAACCAATGAGAGACAAAGCATACTGTCTTTAAGAAGTACTGGTCTGGCAGTACATAAAAACTAGTGTATTTTTGCATTTGGTTCCAATAAAATCAAAAGATTAAACATCATTAGAAAAATAGCTTTCAGCTTTTTTCTCCTTTAAATCAAGATCCTAAAGTGTATGAACGTTTGCAATGCAATTAATAGAGATTTGGGCAATATTATTTGTTGTACAGTTACTTGTAACTGTGGCCTTATAGCTATTCAGTTCTTTTTTTCTATTATGTCCTCATGACACAGTAAACAGCATAGTACACATCAAAAACATGCTTATCTTTGGTATATCTACTTACATCTTACCTTCTATTCATCGTGCATGAAGTCATATAAGTTGTAAAAGTGACAGCAGTATATGATAAGGCCAAAAGTTTTGTGTTGAAAATGTCAGAGTTCCAGGAATAAAGAGTTCAGAGAGATGAAAGAAATCAAAAGTGTGGTGGCTTGTGGAACTTTAATCCATTATTTTTACGTGTGCTTTTATCTTTAATCAGAGACCCACTAAAAGCTCCTAACTTCTTGGAGTCCTTGAAGTATGAGAATAGTCAGCATCTCTGGAAACAGTGCCCATAATAGACTATGAACATTTCCTCCTAACAAAACCTTAAGGCACTGGATTTAACACTACAATACATGGATGCAGGCTCCTTGACAGAATCCTTAAAAAGGAAATCCCTTATAGAGATGCATTTTGGTGCTGTGTGGGCATGGGTGGGCCCAGCTTTCTGGATGCAGGATGGTGGAGGTGCACCATGCAAGATGGTCAACCAGCACCACAGGACAACAGATGGTGAAAGCAGGTGTGGGCCAGCTCTGCACAGCTTGCAGATTCTTCTCCATGCACCATATTAGTATTGTATTGGGCTCTGGGGTCAGCAGGATGCACAATTCTGTACTGGGTAGTCACAAACTCCCAGTTCCCTATGAAACAGTGAGCACTGGGTTTTACTGCAGGGGCTGAAGCCCCGGAACGTCTTTTGGTGAAACCATATCACCTCTAGGGAATTGCCAGGATGCTTCTACTACGATGTCCTGTGGAGATTCCTATCATGCTTACTGGAGGGGGGAGAGATGGGTGTCAACACTCTTGTTCTTGCCCCACCTTTGAGGACACCTTAGATAACCCCAGCACTGTAGTAACTGGCACACACCCCTCTATGGCTTTTGGAGAGGTGCAGCTCATGAGGAATGTTTTCGGTTATACACCTGTGCCTTTGCCATTACAGCATTTGCAAAACCCACATAAAGTTACTTGGTTCCTACAAGTATATATTTTACGTATTACAATAGGCAGGGAGTAGTAGAATCAGGTAGTAAGTTTATGGCCAAATGATATTTCTCTGATGGATACTATTTCATGTTAATGCAGGGAAGGAGAAAAGACCAGGAGATACTGCCTCTCAACAGCATTGCAGTAAGATTGAAAATATGAAACACAGAAAATGTATTTATATCCCTCATCTATCTCATTCAGAGCTATCTGACATGAAAAATTCAGACAGAGTCCTCCATTTGGGATTTTTCCAAGCTTGGCCCATGTCCCAGTCAAAGACATGCATACTTGAATTGGAAAACCTGAAAATCCAATTTAAAATAATGCATTTTAGCACATTTCTCTGTTTATAAGAAGATTCTGAGTAGTTGTTATTCAGCAGGGGACCAAAATCCCCTTTCAAAACTGTGTATGCCACAGAAAGGAATTTTTATCCAGAGGTCAGTTGTCCTCTATGCTTTTGTTTACTTCTGGGATGATTTTCAGTTACTGTAGGCTCAAGGCCTTGGGATGTGAAAATTGTAATTAAAAGAATGAATTTTTATGAGGAATGATGGACAGTAAGTTATACATCGCAAAATGTCTGCACAAGGCAATGGCATCTAAGCATGGCTACTCAAAGTAGGATTCAAATTTGCTTTCCATTAAATAGGTCAAGCCATGAACTGGGACTCTAGAGGGCTTTCAAGAGGTTTGGGATCAGTTTACTAGATGTCTGTGCCAGTTCCATCTCCATGAGTTTAGATTACAAACATCATTGATATGATCATATGGCTTCAGCCCACTGCTGCTTGAAGAGAAGGAATGGCAGCAATAAAGAACTGAGTGCTGCAGTGTCCTCTGTCAGGGTATGTTTTTTATGCATACACCTCCATTTCTGCCTTTTAAAGTGGCTCCTTTTGACACAAAGTCTTACCATGTGGACTTTGCTTGGCTCACAACTGCAAGGAGCAGAGTTTCATTTATAACTTTCCCTAAAACAGCTGCTGTACTTTCAACTCCTTTAAATCAGAGGCTTCTGAAGCTGCATATTTCAGGGATGCAGAAGGCTGGTTGTGTTCTCAATACTTCTTTTGATGTTAGACAGCTCAGGATAAGATAAAATTGTGAACACTCCTTGGGTTATAACTCGAATTTACAATCTTGACAGCTCTGTTCAGGCACAGCGCCAAAAAGCTCTTGGTAAATTTAAACAACAATAGGACGAAGTGATATTGTCTCCTAAGGGACAACAGGAAACAACTTGGCCTTTCAGAAATGTTACATTGATGTGCTTTCCTAGGAACATCAAGTCTAAATATGGCAATCTCCTGGTAAAGCATCTCCTGGGATCTCAATTGAAAGAAAGGTATGATATGATAAAACTGCTGGATGGAATGAAGATAAGGAAAAAGAATGAAAATGGGAAAGCAGTTTCCCATTAAATAAACCATAAATCTGCAGGAATAATTCTCTATAGGAAAAGGGATTCTTTGTTCATTAAAGAGCAGTTTGAAGGGACACTTCCATAGTAATTGTTGTATGATGTAAGTACATGATGGACTCTCAGTGTAATCTAAAACTTGTCATTGTCAGATAATACCTATGAATTTGTGCTTCTTTATTTTTACAGCAGTCACTTCTGTTTCATCTTGGGCAAAATGAATATCAAAATCCAATCTTGTAAGTCATGCCTCTGCATCAACAGTGAAAGGCTGAACAAGGAAAATGTAGGCTGAATAAGGCAGACAGTTTTTATGAAAAGAGGCATAGAAAAAGACAGAGGTGCTCAATGCTGTCTTTTCCTCGCTCTTTGCTGGTGGACTTCCCAGAGACAGGACTTAAGGAGTGTGAGAACAACCAGCAAGTGGATGAAGGCTGAGTCAGGGATTACTTGCACAGACTCAACACCTACAAGGCTGTGGAACCCCAAAGGCTGCACCAAAGGCTGCTGAGAGAGGCTGGCCAATGCCTGTGTAAGGTCACCCTCAAGCATTTTTGAAAGGCTGTGGAGAGTTTGGGGAGAATCCCAGTAACTGAAGAAAGGCAAATATCACACCTGTCTTCAAAAAGGAGAGGAAAGATGATCTGGGGAACCTCAGTCAAGTCTCACTTTGCTTCCTGAGACAATCATGGCATGCATTCACTTGGAGCACATCCATTGCTGCATGAAAGAGAAGGTGATTGAGACTTCGACTTTGACTTTTGACACCACTGACCAGGGGTGGATCAAGTCTGAGACAGCTGGTTACCTTGTGTGATAAAGTGTTTCTGGACAAGGGGAGAACATGGGATATAACTTCGGCAAGGTTTCCAACAGTATTCCACAAGGTCCCTTAGTCCACGCTAGAGATTGGAGTCTGGTTGACTGGTCAAGATGAGAGGTGGTGGTCACCGGGCCAAATCTGCCTGGAGGCTCATGCCCCATAGAGTCTTCCAGGATCTGCTCTGGGGCCTTTCCTGGTTACCGTTTCTAGTGGTGAACAGGGGAAGTCACAAGAGCGCTCTGTCAGGTTTGTCGGTAACACCAAGGCTGTGGGTCTGGGATTAGTTCATCTGGAGCCTCAGGGCACCCAGCAGCACCTCAGTGCCCATGGAGAGGGGATCAACGAGGCAGGGACAAGCTCTTTAGAGCAGTGCTTGCCTGCATGCAAGAAACTGCTTTTGCTTTCCAAGGATAACAGCCAAGCCTTGGAGGAGCTACCCTGTGTGCCCTGAGGTCTCCACTCCTGGAGGCTGCAAACCTGGAGCTGAGCTACTGCTCTGTGCAGGTGACGAATAAGGGGCCCTCTGCGGCCCACATTTCCCACTACTGTTCTGGGAAGTTCTCTATGGCTTTATGAAGCAGAGAACAATAGAGCATTGTTTTTTAAAGTGCAATTGAAGGTTTCACGTCAGCACAGCTCTGATTATGCAGTAGATGGAATTTTCAGTCTTTGCTTTACTAAAACGTTTTATCATTTTAGGCAGTAAATGGGATGAATCAAATCCATGATCAAAATGCTGTGACTTTGCAGCAGTGAAGACAAGGGCAACCTGCTCTCTGCAGTCTGCACATCAGGTGCCGTGGTCCTTGCTTAAACTCATTTACACCTTTGTAATGCCATTGTAAAACTGTTACTGCCCTGATTGCTCAGTCCTTTCGTTGAGGGAGTGGAAATCAATACATAAAACTGGAGTCCCACATTTTTTCTCTGGCAACTGTGACATTTTAGCAATTTCTAGGAAAAAAATACCCTGTGGGCATTTTTTTTTTGCTTGCCCCAAACTTAAAGAAGTATGGATGAATAAACTTTTGAATGTCTTTCTGAAACAAGCCACTCCTCTCCTTTGAGACTTCGCCGAAGATGCAAGGGCTGTTACCCTGATTTCTGAGTAATTTTCATGTCAATATTTTCTGATTCATATTTTGGTTTTGAACTATCAGTCTTGCTACATATCTTATTATTCAGCCTTGTCTAGACAGAGACTTTTCCACAGTGCAACGTCTATCTGTTTTGGTATACCCAGGAGATTTTACAGTGGTAGCTATCATACTAAGAAGCAAGCAGAGGCCAGCAGATTGATTTGCTGTGGCGATAGAGAGGAGTCTGATACTGATAGGCCTAACTGAGGGCTCATGCTTCACCCAGCAGGCTTCAGAAGGCTGCTTGTTATTTCATTTTTTGGCTTAGAATAATGTGATAAATGACCTCTTGTCTTGCTTTGTGGCTCTCTTTGCTCCATTTGTTTGTTGTCATCATTCTCCCATGAATATTTCATCATTATTTCTACAAAACATTGCCCAGCAGGTTACAGGAACATTAGTGTTTGAGAAAACAGAATTTGTCAGTACCAAGCTTTTGAAGAGGTTTACCATTTATTCATAGCAGAAGGGTGGAGAGGGTCATAAGAAGCTCACTGACTTAATGAAGAGATGAAGGAGGAGGTAGTGAAAGAAAATGGAGAAAACATCATTCTGCAAGCTATTGTAGGCAATATAATACATGCATACACACAATTTTTTTTCTTGCTTACTGTAATTGTAACATTGTTGTATCTTTATAAAACACTTAGGAAAGACATTGTAGATTCATTGACTTCATTGCCCATGACCAAAAAGAAAAAGATTATGGAAAGTAATAAGCAGCAGGCATTGTGCATACAGCTTATTCAAGGCAGCTGGAAGAACTGTGCGTTGTGTGGCAGAGCAGTTCTGGAGAGAATGAAATACTGCAGCAACAAAGATCTTGATGAGATTGTGGTTTTGTTAGTCTAGGAGAGGTCATCTGCACATACTTTTTATATTGTAGTGACTGATTGCAGAGTTTGGCCCTTAACGATTCCCAGATATGCCATTTCCCAGCATTCATTTACCTGAGGTGGCTGAGAGGCTGAATGTTAAAGTACATGACTAAGAGAAAATGTTTTGTGAGCTTAGTTCTATGCTTTGCAAAATATTAATTTTTCTCTGTATGTCATGAACTGTGGAAATTCATATATTCTGTGGTTATAAACCGGTTAGCTCATGGAGAAGAAATTCTCATATAAGGAGGGACAAAAAGAGGTGAGATTTTTATAAGATGTAGGGAAAAGGAAGAATTCGAGCTTTATTTAGACAAAAGAGTTGAGAGGTGAGCTGCAGATCAGTGTAGTGCTTTCAAACAGTTGCTGGTTTTGAAATGGATGTATTACTTTTAGTGTTACAAGGGTCAAAAAATTGTTCCTCAACAGCAGAAGTTCCAGTTCTGCTTAAGTGCAGGAGTTTTTTTTATGTGCTTAGTTGGGATGACCCATAATTCTTCCCAAGCCTGGTGTCAACATCCTATTGCTTATTCCTAACTCACCAGGTGGATTTTCCACACATTTCTACTGGATTAGAGCCATCCCTGGTGCCTAGACCTCAGCCTCCCACTGTTTCTGTTAAATAAATGGAGTATGCATCCATTCATGTTGCAAAGTATCTGTGGGGACAACTCTACATGCATTCATGTACAAAGCTTTCAACCCTGTGTGTGATAAAGAAGTAAAACCTTGCACAGAGTTGTGTCTGGATAAAGACAACACAAACTCAAGCAGAAGGTGAGTTCATAGGACAGCTAGTACCACTCTTAGAAAAGCTTTGTTCTCCTAATGCCCTGCCAGTTCTCTTCTTTCAAATATCAGTCAGAGCCTAACATGTGGCATCTGGTGTTTAAATGGGCTAGCTGGGCTTCAGTGGCTTAGTAAGGCAAAGATGCTGAGTACAATTTGTGGCTTGCTTCTGGCTGAGAGATGAAGGCTTTTCCTTCCAGATTTGCTCTACATATTGACAGGAAATACTTGTCCCTACTTCACACTGTGGTGCAGTTGACTCCAACTCAAGGCTGATGGCACTGTACCTGTAAACAGGTCTTTAACTTTCTTTGGCATTTTGCAAGTCAAGACCAACTATATAGGGAAGAATAAAGCTCAACAAAGCACAGTAGAAATATATAGATGTACAAAAATAACTGTAGGGAGGATGGAATATGTGTGAATGGAATGGAATGGATGAAATACCTGTGCAGGTGAAAGATGCTGAATAACATAACAGAAAAAAAGAAAAAAAAAGAAAGAATAAAAAGAAAAAAAGTACAAAAAGGGTGGGATAAATGCTCCACCGGTGCAAAATGTTGTAACACCATTTGAATGCAATATGCTTTCATGAAATGCATGCTCTTACAAAATAGATGACTCTGTTTCACAAAATGCCTCTGTTCTGTATCCTTCATGATTAATGAGTAATTCCTCACAGTGAGTCCACAAGAATAGAAGAAAACCATTTTTTGCTCCCTGTTTTCACAGAGCATTGTCTTCCACTAACAATATAGTAACAAAATACAATCCTGATGTACTTATTGCATTCTCCAATTTTACCCAGTTTAGAGACATTGCCAGCTTTTTTCCCTTCAGCTGTGATAAACAGAGTGCTTTACTAATGCTGTAGAACACCACTATATTTATTTCCATCTTCTGTCCAGCACCTTATTTGCTCTCTCTTGGAGACACAAGCAGAATATTATTTAAAGAATTTAGCTAATTTTCCTCTTTATTTCTTTTCCATTGGAGAAGCATTAATTCACTAGCAGCATATCAGTAGAAAGCATATTCTGAAGCTTCAGAGAAATGCAGCAAAGCACCAGGGATCCATAATTTCTGCTGGGGAAAGAGCTGAAATTTGTTGCCACATCCCTAACGGAACCATTTATGGATTAGGTGGAGATAATAAGAAAAGAGCAGATTCATGTATCCATTCTTCAAGATCAAACCTATGACCAGGAAGTAATTTTGATTCATTGCAGAACAGTGGAAACCAGTTTCTGCAACCAGTAAACCAGACCCTCAAAGGGGTTAAGTCAGTACCTCCCACTAAAATGTGTAAGTGTATATTTTAGATAGATTTTACACAGTATTAGTAACTGGTACTGTTAAATGGAGCATTACAGAACATGCCATATCACTGCTTCATCACTTTTGTTAGAAGCCACATTGCAAAATCCAAAAAATTTCTGAGTCACATGTTGTCCAATTAGCCTCTTGAATTATTATTAAGTTTATATTTCACATTACTTGGAAATCCCTCTATGCTAATCTATCTCTGACCAGTTGCAGATCTAGGCTTAAAATTGGACAGTTTTTTGATCAACTTGTAAAATACTCAAGTTCAAATAGGTAGATCAGTGTAAATACATTTTATTTTTGTGATTTTGTATGAGTTATTTTGAAATTCACTGGCTGTGAAGCTGTAGTACTTTGTTTCACTAGTAACTTCAGGATTTTTAAAGAAGATACTATGAGACTACTCCTTACCTTCACCTTCCGGAGCAGTGTAACTTAAAGTACTGTGGAATGCCTCACAGGCTTTTCCTTCATCATAGGTTTTTTGCAGATCAGCTAATCTAGGCATGCTGCAGGCTGTTGAAAAGGGTGCTGGTGGTATTCTCCTTGCTCTCCAATCTTCCGTCTGGAGACTACAGCTGTATAGCTGAAAGAGAAGACAAATAAGACTTAATAGGAATAACACAGGAAATGGTGCAAACATTCTCACTGCTCATGTTTCCCCTTCTTATCTCAAAGGGAATCTGGACGTATGGAATGTTCCATGGTATTGAACACAATATGCTTAAAATTGAGCAGAAAAGTATTTTCTTTTGGAAAAGTAATTAATAAATGAAAGCTTGTGAGTTCCTAAATACATAAATTCTTAGGAAGGTTAGACTTCCTTAGTTGTTACGTTGATGATCTTTGGCAGCTGCTCTCTAGAAATTCCTGAAGTGTAGGAGTTGAGTGAAATTTAACTGGATGGGGTTAAAAGGCCTTTCCTTAGTGGAAAATTATTTTATCACAGTGTGTGTTAGAAGTTTGTTTCTTAACGTTCATCTGAAATCTACAGTATTGAGCAAGATATTGGTCTAAACATGCCTGAGGCCAAAGGCAGGATAACATCTTCTATAAAACTGTACTTTTGTCCTAAGGACTGCAAGATGAGCATTTTCTCTTTTTAACTATTTGTTTTTCATTTCTGGATAAAAGAATCACTTTAGAAACTCACTTGTACAGCAAAATTAAATGCATTTTTCTTGTGGCTGTTCTTTCCACTGCTCTTACGAAGGAAGAGGACCACGTGATCTTGGTGGGAAGCTGTACCACTGAAAATTCTGTTCTCAGACAGAGCCATTGCACTTCTCAAGTCATCATAAAAATACATCACAATACTGTGGTGTCAAGAGTTCTTGCATGTTTGATATTTTTGTAAGGCTAATGCTGATATTGCTTCTACAGTATTATTATCTACCTTTCTTAGGAAAAGAAAAAAGCCAGAGACACGGGTTACAGATGTTATAGCACCAAGATTCAAAAGAAAAATGTAATAGAGGCATGTTGAGACTAACATGGCTTTTCTTGTTTCTCAGGTTCCCGGCAGAGCTAAACATCCTAGATGGCAGATGCTAGTTTGAGCTTTTGCTGTAAATTAGCCACTACTCAAGCAGCATCTGAAGAGCTTCCCACACCTCTGAACTAAAATGTGTTTTAGAGTTGTAAGCTCCTTTTTTTTCCCTCCGCTTTCTACCTACTCTTTAGTTGGGGCCTATCTTTGATAAATGTGTGCTCTTGAGCTCTGAACTGACAGGAGCGAGATAATTTTACAAATTAGAGGACATGATTATGGTTGGGTCCCTTTTTGGCCACTTTCTTGGTCTTTGAGATGGCCTTGTTTTCCCTAAACTTAGTGTTTGAGTCCTGTCTGTCTCCTAGGCAGTCTGTATGAACCCCAACACACAATCCGGTAACTCCTTCTTACAGATTTGCTAATGGACTCATTTATAGAAAAGCAAACACACAAAGCCAAGCCCCAAAAGCTTATAACAGTCAGAGTGTCCTGTCTGAAAAAGCACACGAGCACAGTAGGAAGGAAAGGAGAGATTTATGCAGCTTGATTGATCTCTTCTTCTCTGAATTGCGGCATTATTGAATGTCTTTCATTACAGCGGTGTTTTGCAGAACACTAACAGGTTCAGACAAGACTTCAAAATGGCTTCTCTGCATGCCTCTTGTACTCTTTGTCTGTTTATTTTTGGGAGATAATTACACTGGCACTAAAGTGAGCAGTTGGAGAGGGATTGGCAGGATAAGGTCAGTGGAAGAGGTGAATTTGTTTATATGACTGTAAATCCTGAGGGAAGGCTACTAAAATGGAGGGATAATAATAATAATAACAACAACAACAACAGCAGCAACAACAACAACAACAATAATATTATCATTCTATTGGCAATTCTTGTGTACCCATTCAGGAAAGTGCTGGATCCTCATGGATTTCAGCTGATTCTTTTGACCTATGAAACTTGTCCCTGAGCCACCACCTCAGCAGGAGTCTGCAGAATGCTTTGGGTAGTGCCTGGGGCATTAAGTGTTCTTTTTCCTCCCAATATACATATTCACTGACCATTTGCAAAGCCCACTCAAGATGATGGAAGAATATCTGTCCACCATGTAAGGGACTGTTAACCCAGTTTCACTTCATAAATGACTGATTTCATTCTAGAGCTTTGCAAAGACACTCCATATTTTCCATGCACAGCATACAAACTGTTTATTTCTTCTGAATTGTTCTTGTGTTTTAAATGGGGAAGTGGAAGGGAAAAAGAGAAAGAAAATGGAAAGGAGTAAATCAGAATTCCTGCCAGCCAGTACAGGATGGGCACCTTTCCAGTGCAGTATGTTACCTGAAAAGGCTATTGTCCCCACTGGTTCTGAAGAAACAGAGGGATTCAGGATCCAGAAAATAAAATTGTTGTAGCTCTGTAATTGCATCTTTAACAACTTTGGTTTCACACTGAGTCTTGTGGGGTTGGCATCAAGCCCAGCAGCAGATGTCTTGCACTGCATTGACATATAGTGTGATGAGACCCAGGACAGAAGCATAATTTTGCAGCAGGCATGTGAAATAATTTTTTGTGCAGTCATTTTGTGCAATCCTGAGGACTAGGTTTTGGAAGCAGGAACAGGGCTGCTTTGACACCTGTGAGCCCAAATGGCTTTAGATGAAGATCAGGGCTGGGTTGTAGCATCCTTGTGTTGTGCTCAAGACTCACAGAGAGGATTTTGGATGGCGTGACAGCTGATAAGCTGTCATAGCAGGCAACACAATTTCTACAAATAACTCCTCTCTGTTTTTTTTTTTCCCCTTATTTGGATTGCAAATTTCCTTCTGATTATTGAGGACCAAATCTTCACAAGTATGCCTACTGATATTATTTATTGGTAGTGCTGCATTAATACCTTGGAGTCCTGTGTAACAGAACATTTCTGTGTACACACATCAGGGCTACTGCACAGTGGGAACCCAGCGTGTTCATTGTGTTAGTAGGCACTCCATTTACTAGCTTATGCAAAGTCTGCATAATCACATGAGCAGTTCTCCCCTCGACTGCAGTATTTTGCTCCTACATGTACTTCATTCACACGGATTGAAGGTGGAACAGGTTTGCCTTGCCATGCTGCAGGCACACCAGGAAGGCAAGTCAGAATTCATGTTCCTTTGCATTAGAAAACTTGTCTCCTGGCTAAGAAAACAGGATGTCTTGGCCATGGTCACAAACCTGCATTAACTGGTGCTGTCTCCAGAAAACACAGTTTTGCCCTTGGCTCCTTTTTCCTTCTCTCTTCTCTCATACCAATGAAAGCAACTGTATGGTTGCTTGGTGGATCTCCCCAGAGAAGTGAAGCAGACCAAACATCTCCTTACTTTTGCCTCTTAGTTTTATATTGGACTTGCTTCACTCTGTGGTGCAAAAATCAGAGATTCACAGAATTGCAGAATGGGTAGTGTTGGACAGGACCACTGGAGGCTGTTTAGTCCAACCTCTCTGCTCGAGCACGGTTCCTTAGAGCATGTTACTCAGGATTGTGTCCAGACAGCTTTTGACTATCTCCACAGAAAGAGAATCCACAAGATCTCTAGGCAGCCTGTTTCAGTGCTCAGCCATCCTCACCGTAAAGTTCTTCCTCATGTTCAGGTGGAACATCTTGTGTTTAAGTTTGTTTGTCCTATCATGAGGACGTAGAGGGCTGAAATGCTACCAAGCCAAGCAGCCAGGCAAAGGACAGATGCAAGGCTGTTTATGCCACTGGTAAATGTCAATGCCCATGTAACATGATGGTGAAATTCTGCCTGAGGTTCAGTCTTCAGTGCTCTCACAAGTTGCATTACCTGTGACTGATAGCTTATTTGATATAGGGATGGTGATGTTTTCCCTTTTTCCTGTAAGTTTTCAGTGTAATTTCGTGATGCTGAGGGAGGAGACTGTGTCTTGTTAGGTATTTGTACACCATCCTGCAAAACACAATCCCGATCTAGGCTGGACTTTTTCAGGCTCCTATAATGCAAAGACTAGCAGCCAATAAAAAGTGGAGGAATGGAAATAGAGGAAAAGAGCTGTAGTAATACACAGCACAGCTCTCTGCACTTCAACAGTGTTGGGCAAGGTCTGTGAAAAGATAATTTTAGAAGGTACGTTTTTGTTTTGGGGACCTGTGCTTTTCTCACTACCCAGTCGAAGAAGAGGTAAGTCATATGTCCTTTGTGCCCAAAGAAAATGTCAGGAAGTCTTTCTAGGAAGTACTCGAAGAGAAGTGACATGACAGAACACTTCACACATTGGGTGCATTCAAGAGCACAGCCACTGGTTTGCTAACAGCTTGCGCGTGTGTTGCATAAACATCCCATCATTAATTGGCTGTCTATTTCCAATATAGGGCAACAGTTCCTAAAAACTCACATATTTTTAGGGCAAGATGCAGAGTTCCTACTTCTGTAGGGACGGGGTCACTGCATTCTTTAATGCAGACTACAAGCAAGCTTCTTCTGGTCCTGAATTGTTTTCTTTTCCAATGTGAAAATACATCTAATATCACATCAGGTCTCATAAACATTTATAAAGTCATGAAAACAGCAAGAAAGGTGAGGAAGAGAGGAGTTCTTGGTAAGCATTTATTCATTTAATGTGGTCGTTCAGATATCCAATAGGAGAAAGCAAGACTTGACTTATCTGTACTGCTATTGGAGCATAAGTAATAATGTTAATGACAGAGTACTTGAGAATAATTGAGACCTCGAGGGAAAGAATGATGGAGAGATATGTGGTAGGTAAATACAGAGTGAAAAAAATCTTAAATAAGATTGACAAGCAATAACATTTAATAATTTTTATGGGAAAAGTGAGAAATTACTTTAATACCATTTTAAAAGAAAAAATCTGGTTTACACAGCTCAATCTCTTCAGGCAGGAATTTTACCTGCTAAAAGGGGGATTTGAACTGGTGATTGTTGTGGCTTCCAGCAAAAGTCTTATTTTGAAAAACCTAAATTAATGTTCCTTCTCGGTTGTTAATTTGATTTTACTGCTACTGAGCTGGCAAAATGTACATGTTGCTCTGCTGTGTTCTCTGCAAAACAGCTGCGTATCTGCCAGACAGAGAATTGTAAAAGCTGCTGATGCATGATGGGTGCTGAACTGGAGGCAGGTAGGTCTCCCTGCATTCGAGAGTCAAGTCCTGCACAAACTCCAGTGGGCCCATGGGAATGTCATGAGGATCAATAAGGCCAAGTGCAAGGTGCTGCACCTGGGTCAGGACAACCCCCAATATCAGCACAGGCTGGGGATGAACAGATGCAGAGCAGCCCTGTGAGAAGGCCTTGGGGGTGCTGGGGGATGAGAGGCTGGACATGACCCGGCCATGGGCACTCCCAGCCCAGAAAGCCAAACGTGTCCTGGGCTGCGTCCAAAGCAGCGCGGGCAGCAGGGGAGGGAGGGGATTCTGCCCCTCTGCTCTGCTCTGGTGAGACCCCACCTGGAACACTGCATCCAGCTCTGGGGTCCCAGCACAGGAAGGACATGGACCTGTTGGGGTGAGTCCAGAGGAGGGACACCAAGATGATTAGGGGGAGGGAGCACCTTCCTACAAGGAAAGGCTGAAAGAATTGCTTGTTGGTTCCTGAGGCAGCTGGTTTCCACCAGGATGAATGAGATTAACGTGCTGGTGGTAAATATGGAATAGGGCAGACAATTCTGTGGTACTGCAGGAGGAGACACTTCCATTCACGTCCAGGCTCAGAGAGCAGAGAGCAGTCTTTTGACCTGAGGCTTGCTTGTTTTGGACTGTCACAAATTCTTTTTGATCTTTAACATAAAGGCAATATGCCTTCAGTGGACCAGTGACACAGAAATACTTTTGTTTATAAGGAATAAATGCAGTGGTTTGGTCATTATCATGTTCATCTCCAAATATTCACTTAATTCACATCTCCCCCTTGGCTGTGCTGGCAGGTAAGCCTCAGGCTGTGCATGGTATCCTTCAGCCAGGGTGCACAGAGGAGAAGGGAGCCAGCTCCATTTCAATCTCCTTTTTCATGTGCTGTCCTTGTGAGCTGGTGGCATCAGCACAAAGAAAGAAGTATTCTCAGGGATGGAAAATAAATGCAAAAGAAAAAGTATACATCCAGACATATACATGACTCAGTAGGAATGAGTCCCTTCTTTCTCTTTGCTTGATCTATTTTGTAGAGATGGAAGTCAATGGGATTACAGGGAATTGCTAGAGAGAGGAGAGGCTGGCAAGATGGGAGAAAACACTTGAGAGACCTGTAAGTCATGCAACAATTTCCTCACAGTAATAGCTGGTGAAGACATCACTGGAGAGTCCAACAAACATGAAACCAGCGTCTCTTTGGTCTGAGCTGAGGAAGTGAACCCTGCAGATGGGATTGGGTTTAAGTTTTATGTGGCTGGAAGAAAAGAACTATGTGACAGGCAAGTTACATGAGTGATTGTTGGGTGTTCTTGTGCTGCTGAACTGTAACATAAAACTGTCCAAGGGAAGCTGGCTTCAAGAGATTGTCTTCTCATACAGGCACATACAGCACAGAGATGTACAAGCCTGGAAAGGTATTTTACTTACTGCTGCATAGGGCTAAGACACAGCCCCTACCAACAGGCTACACATCACCATAAAACCTCTTAAAAAAGGAATTGCATCTCAGGAAGAAAAATCCCACCCTCTTTATCTCAGAAACTTGTAATTTGTTCTGAGCAAATAGTGGTAAAGAACAACTCCCTGCTCTGAGGGACTGTTGAGTTACCGTGGGCAGCCAGGGCTCCCTCCCTCCCTGGTGCCTGCTTGTGGTAGGGGTCGAAAGCATGGCCAGTTATTTCCCAATGAGGTCCGGGCGGCAGCCCCCGGAAGTACATGCAGGGATAGAAGGAGGAGTTGTTGGGAAGATGTAGCCTGAATCACAGCCTGTGCCCAAGATGAAAGCCTGGCCAGGGGTAGGGCCAGCCCCGGCTGACCCATCAGCAAGTAAATATTCTGCAAAGCACCACCCAGAGCAAGAGAGAGGGGGGAAGCCCAGCACCCTTTGCGGGGCTGGTGAGAAGGGAGCTCAGGCCACACAAGAACTTAAAGAGTGCCCAAAAGGTCGGGCAACAACCTACAAAGAAAAAACATACAGCACAACAAATTCCTCTGTTGTTTTCATGCCTGCCTTTCCTGTAAAACCAGTAAGTCCTCAAGGAGATTGGAGATTCTCTTAGAAGTTAAGGTCTTTCAATAGGATAGAGGTGGTGAGAATAGGTGAAGAGTATATTTAGCTGATACAGATGGAGGTGTGGACTTCTGTTCTGTAAAATATCTGGAAAGCATCAAGGATTGATTACCACACAAGCCCAGTCTGTTTGCTTGTTTGTTTTTTTATGTGTAGCTGCTAAAAGACATTTTCCAACACTGTACAGCTATTNACTTCCCCTGAAGCTTTACTAAGGAGATAACATCTTCAAGTCTGGCTTCTGGCACTTTTAACTCCTTCCATTACTGCTACATATCCTGAGGTGACTTTTGAGGGTTGTTTGTCAATTTCAAGTGATAGCTGCAGTGCAGAGAGGGCAGAATCGATAAGCCATGATCTCATAGTGTCCCTCTCCAAACATGACCATGGTAATCCAGTGCAGACAGAAAAATTCTAGAACTAAACCAAACAAAGACTACTGTCTTTGGAAGCTCCAGTGGGTACACAGATGTCAGTCGCAGAAACTAAAGACTCATCTATCACTGTATATTTCTGGAACTGATGTTTTTATGCACAAAACTGCTAAATATAGCCTCTTCCAGCCCTTCCTCCACAACATAAGTGACAAGGGCAACAGCTGAGGAAGAAGTTACTGACGTTAAATAAGATTATTACTTCAGGTTACATGGATGTTTGTGAGGCATTTTAGCTGCAACTGGAGTGAAAAAACAGAACTGAGGAGCATTTTACCCAGATCAGTTTTACCCTATCTACAGCAGTCCACCATGGTCAGTATAAAAATGCTCCTGGGAAATACCTTGGAGAAAAAATAATCTTGATTGATGAACATTATTATTTAACTATGCACAATGATAAGTACAGAATAGTTTTAGCCTACACACTAGATGCGCACATTCTAAATTCATTGCAGTGCAAGACTTAATGAGACTGTCCTTGGCAGTATGCATCCCCAGAATCAGTTAAGCTGTACTTAGTATGTCAATTAATCTCAGATTCATTACTCTCATTGACAAAAGTCCCTCCAGGCTAGCAGTGCCAAAGCTGGATGATGTAGGGGATTTTCTGTTGTGATTGTTGCCAGGTGATAACTCAAGCAAGTACAGGTCTCAACACCACATGGTCCCTTCTGTAGGCAAGGAAAGATTACCAAAGAGAATTTAGACCACATATTTTGCACTCCAACTTTTCCTTAGTAGCAGAGTAGATTAAAGGAGCTGGGATGTCTTCCTGAAATTTAAGAGGTGGCTGCAGAGAAAATTTGTGAGTAACAACCCTCTGGACCTGATGTTTTGCTCAGCTCCTTTGGAACTGAACCCCCACAGGGATGGAGAGAAGTCAATACCGTTCTTCTCTGTGTGTAAGGAGCTCTTCTCTTATGTAGGGAGCAGGCTCTGCATTGCTGTGTATCCATTTGCTCCAGCCTTCCTGCTCTGCATTTTCAAACCCAGTTGTAGGAGAATCACAGTCTTACCCTCCCTTGCAGGGAAATGAACTAAGTTCAGTGCAATATCTTTTTGAAGAGGAATATGATATTTATTCACACAGTCTTTAAGCAAGTCGATTTTATAATTTCACTCTCCAACATTTGCAAACTCATAAAGTTCCAGATATGTTGGTCCATGTGGTCTGGACACAGAGGGAAAGGGAGGGCTTGTCAAGTCCTCATCAGATTTTTGTGGCTGCTTTTGATAGGACACATCAAGCTTATTTTTGGATGCTGCTTTTATATCCTTTACAAATCATCAGTTATTAAGAAGCAGTCCTTTCCTTTGGATTCATGCTTATTTCATCCTTCATAAATCTTACATCACTTTGCTGCTCCTTGTCTATTTTTCCTTGTGTGAAATATGTTTGAGGTGTCTATTCTTGCTAGTCTAACAAAAAAAGATAGGTATTTGTGATGTTCCACAGATTTCCAGCCACCTTGCAGGTGTGTGGATTGCAGGGTCTGTAGACTCATCAGGAGCACTGGGCTGGTGGCTGTGACAAAAATGGCACGTCCCTCAATTTTGCTGCTGTGTCCTGGGAGAGACCTGTGTTTCTTCTGGTATTCACATATGGAATGTCACCCATTCTTCATGCCTTCTTTAATTTTTTTGCCGTCAGTCTTTACAAGGTTACATGTAACTGATGCTTAGGTGTAACTGAGAGGTTTATTGTGCTCTGTGAGATTTTAGTGCTGGGTACATCTTTCAAACCTGATTGCTAGTGGTCCCTGAGGTCAAGAACCTAGGTCAAAACATTGTTTGAGGCCCTTAGGAAGATGACCATGCCAATATTTTTATTGACTTTCTTGCATGCTAGTTCATTTCCAGAATCTATAAGCAGTGCTTCCCTAAGAAGTAAATAAGGGCTGGGGAGAGCAGCTAATCACAGGACAGGATGGGTAACTGAGTATATGCAAATATAAGGTAAAGGAATGACAATGAAAAAAGTGCCCTGTGCTATTGGGTATGGAAAGTAAAGTTAAAGTTTTCTCCCCAGCTGACCTGAGTAGCAGTTAAACTACTTTTATCTGTACAGTTGTTTGAACAGAAAGAAACAGGGATGGAAAAATCAATGATGAGCTTGTTCTGCATCATGTTCTGGAAGGTAATACCTCATACAATTATTAAGTACGTTTTAAGACAGACCTAGGAAATCTCTAAAAAACGGACTTTTCAAGATTATGAGTCAGACAGTTATTGCTGCCAAGTACAATTATACTCTCACAGGCTGCAACTGTGAATCTTTACAAGATCAATATTGACTTTCTTACTCTTTGTTTTGTGCTGCTAGAACCCATCCTTCCACTCTGCTGGGCATCAGCAAGACAGCTGGGAAGTATGACTTGAAAAGAAAATAGATGAGAATGAAGCAAAAGTCCTGCAAAAATTTGCTCATATTTATCTGGCCTTCAAACTGTTACAGCCTTACCTGGTGCAGCTACTGTGCCTCTGGTCGGTTGTTTAAAAAATGAGCTTTCTAATGTGAGCCCAAGTGTTTCTACTTGGCTGCAGAAGACATAGACCAAGGTCTCTCGGACATCTAACACTTCCAACACTTCTCTTCACAAAACTGTGCTGAGAAAAACTGCAAAGATTCTTGAGTGATAAGGGGTTATTCTCATCTTTCACCACGGAACAAGAGATACCCCTGAGGTTAAGGCTGCAGACTGTAGTCTGGACTGGATTCTTGACAATATGACTGAAATCTTCTGTGGCCTTCAGCAAATCTGGGTTCAGTCCCAGTGTCTGGGTTCCTCTGCCAAGGATCATCGAGGGTGTTGGTATTTTGTCTAGCACTATCTCCAGTGCTGATATCTGCACATTCTAGTGCTGACTAGGCTTTCTGTTAGGTTGGTAGCAGTGTGAACTAAGGCCGTGAAGAGAGGTTTGTTAAGAGAGGTGTATTTTGTTACATTGGCTTATGTAACTGGAAAATCTTATAAACTTACAGAAGAACTAAGCCTTTCTCAGTGCTTAGGGAGACATGAAAAAGTTGGAGCTAAAAATCAGGAAAAGTAATTTCCTGTTTAACAATATTAGTTGCATGAGTTGGGGGAAGTTACACCTACAAAAAAGGGAATTAGTAGTTGTGGAAGTGAAAAATTACCAGCTCCTAGAGGAAGGAAAGAAAGAGAAAGTAAACATCTCGAGAATGGAAGCATACTCTGCTGTGGCAGTGACCCAGTCAGCCTTTGCTCTCCAAATGAATAAAGATGAGAGCTGGGAGGATTTTCCCGCCGGGGACAGCTCAGAGGAGGAATCCAGCCTCACTGCTGAGTCATGCTGAGTGCCTCGCTGCTGAGTCATGCTGAGAGCAGCACTGTGAGCTGGCCCTGCCCCTGAGACCCCTGTGTGTGGAAATCTNGGACACCCATAGCAAGGTAAATCGCTTGGCTCCTAAGGCGGTGGAAAAGAAGCCAGGCGACACTCTGCATTCAGTTATCTCATTTGTTGGGTAATTCTGGGATGACATTTCTTTTTCCCTACCTTTTTCATTCATGAAATAAAGATAGTAAGGACTTGGTAATGTACTACAAATAAAAGAAACTGTAGAAGAAAAATCTTTTTCTTTAATTATTCATTTGAATATTCAAACTAGTAATTTTGATCTTTAAATCTGGGAGTGGTGTGTAACGGCCGCCTGAAACACTGAGAACTTGGATAATTTTTATTGGAGTAAACACACATGTTAGTAGGGGGTTGCCAAGAAGTGTTTCTAGTCTTTTGATCTATTTTTAAATGTTGGGATTTTCATGCTTATGTTGCCAGATGAACTTGTGAGAGGTCTGTGTGAGTTCACCCTCCTAAGAGTTTTTGTTTAATCTGAAAGGGTGATGATTTAAAAAATGTCAATCTTTAATTATAATTTAACCAGGCCAAAACTCGTGTTCATGTGGTTAAACTCTCTTTGCTATGTCCCTTTGTTTTGGAATTGCTTCTTCCCAAAATGATGCTCAGACTTTGCCAGGTAGGGGGTGGTTGTCACCAGAAAAAAATATGCCAGATAATGTCATAGTAGTAGAACAGTATCAATGTACATGTGCCATCCCTTAGGCCTATACGCTGTTCCTCCTTAGGTTACAGGTGTAGTTGTAGCCAAAGGCACCACGTTCCTATAATTGTAATGGAAGTAATCTAGTTTGGTAAATGAGAACACATAATTGATCACCTTGTGAAAAGAAAAAAACAGTATTTGAAGGCAGGCACTGCTACAGGCTAAGGCAAATAGATTGGGTATAGGCCTGGGGCAATTGCCCAAGCCACTGGGGCCGAATTCCTCAGTTATGGCTTCTCCACGCTAGCGGTGCCTAATGAAGCATGGCAGAGCGTGATTCATTCAGAGCATGTTCTCTGTATATTTCAGCTAAAACTCAGTCAGCTAGAACAATCAAATCTGCTGGAAACTAGTTCCTGGTTTGCACACAGGACACTTTATTGTGTTATTGCCTATGTTTAGATGATTTGCAAAACAGACTTGCTGGTGCATGGTGGGTGGTACTGTCTGTCCTCAGGGGCTTTGCTGAGGATGGTGTGGAGGTGCTGGAAGTCAAGGTGAGGCTGGTGTGTCTGTCTTGTCCCTCGCCTTTCTCCTGTTTATGCTGTGCCTTTTGAGGCAGCCTGGCTGCATGTGCCAGGTGGTGCAGTAACCTGCCAGCTCTGCTTAGCCACAGGAAGCCCTGTGAGTTTCCAGGCATCAGGACAAGGCCCTGTCCATGCCAAATGATCCAGCTCTCTTGTCTCAGTAGTAATTCCTGATTGCTGTGCTGGATAGGAGTTCTAAAGGACCAATCCAAAACCTTGCTCCTGTTAGTTCAAATGGCATCATCAAGGCTCAGAGTATTTCATTCCACATTCAGTGTCTTGCATATAATGCAAATTACTTCTGACTCTTTATGACACAAAAAAGATTATTCCAGAGCAAATAGATTTGGAGCAAACCCAGTTTCCTACAACAATGTGGCAATTTCTCAGTAACCTCACACAGGTTTTGGATTGTACACTGTCATGCTTTCACTCACTTGGTCAAGAACCAGGAGGGCAGTATAATTACCTTGACTGAAAACTACATCATAGGAAATGGGACCAGCTTCAACATGACAAATCACCTCCAGAGTCAGATATGCAAATAAAAGCTATTGCAGCCTGTAACAATTGCAACAACAACAACAACAACAACAACAACAAAATCACTGTATTTCATTCTAGGATAATGTGTAGCCTCTGCTCAGGATGACCTTCATACATCGATGATATTCTATTAAAAGCTGAGATGGTCATGAAGATATTCTCAGATGTCTGACATAAAACACCTCTTAAAAATGGTAAGCATAAAAAACATGCTTTCATGAAAGAAAAGTTACTTTATCTGTCAGGATTAAGACCAGAGCTTTAATGTCTTTACATCACATGGAAAAGAGTTTATGTTACTTGCTTGGAAGAACAATCTGTTAATTCTGATCCTCAGGATAACTCATTGGATTGCAGTAGAGAGTCTACATGTGACAAAGATAAATTTGCATTTTATCAAATCCTCATCTCATGTCATGACCCCCTACATCTTCAAATCATAGACTTATGGAATCATTAAGGTTGCAAAAGACCCTCAAGATCATTGAATCCAACCGTTGGCCAAAACCCACCATGTCAACTAGACCATAGCACTCAGTGCCATGTCCAGTCTTTCCTTAAACTCCTCCAGGAATGGTGATTCCATCACCTCCCTGGGCAGCCCATTCCAATGTCTGACCACACTTTTAGTGAAGAAATTCTTCCTGAATGGTGGGGAATACAAACACTTTTCCTGAGAGGAGAAACATTTGCCATCCACAAATTACACAAAAGGATCTGGGGAAACCATGTGAACCTTGAAAGAGCTGGAGGCTATCATTCTTAGTTATAGGAAGGGCAATAGCACTTGTAACTTTGCCAGAGCGGAGCTACCTCAGAGAAGATAGTACTTGACCATACAGTTACATGTAATAGGAACACCTTAAAATAAAATATCATGCACTTTAGGAGACAAGGAAGTAATACGAGATTCAGTGGCTGTCTGATAGTTAAACTTTACAGGTGTTGGCAGAAGTTCAAAATAATGGTTATTTGATGTTAAGGTGTTAGGTGAAATGGGAGCTCTTAGGTTTCTGAGCAATTCAGAAACGCAAGCTGCTTCAGGACCCTAATGTTGGTGTAAATATCCGACCAATTTATCAGGTAAAATGTGAGCCATGTTCAGCTGTGACAAGAAGCAAGAAAGAGAGGAAACAAAAATAACACACTCTCACCTTTGGTTTTTGGCTTTAGACTCCTTCACGTTAGATAATTCAGTCCTCCAAGGGAATGTCAAGAGACTACATCTGGCCAATTACATTTCATATCTTTTTTCCTCGGCTAACAAGGTCTGCAATGCTGTGTCCTCCAGGGATTTCTCTCTATTATGATGTGAAAGATTAGACTACATACTGTGAAACATAGGCTAGAATTTCTGCTATATCGAAAGTTTCAACGACATGTTTTGAACCCGAGTTGTAATTAAGTTTTGACTTTGTTTGATGTTTAGATTGAAATGGAGGCCACTACATAAGCCAAGTTGGAAGAATGGAACTATCTCAGCTCAATAATGGAGTCACAGGGTTAACTGTATGAAATGTTTCAGAAAACATAATCTGTTAGGGCAGCAAGACCAAACAGAAATTGATGCATTTCCAGAATACCTGAGAGGTAAAAAATCCATATGGAGAAAACTGGTGATGTATCAAATAATGTGCATATGAAATATTGAAAGAAGACAAGAATTCGACCCTTTTTTTAAGGTGACCAGGCCTAAGGGTGTTTGTGTACTATAGTGCCTGCTGCAAAAGGATTTAGGCTGACTGACAATTGGCTTATGACCCAGGTCCATTGTACTAAATCTCTTGCTGTTGGTGTATCAGAAATCAGATTTAGATGCATGTGGGTATGTCAGATGAGTGCAGAAAGACACCTAGGACAAAACAGAGATACGAGTTATCATTGTGTCTAGTTTCTCATTTTGTTTTTCTTTGATTTCAAAGAGAATTTGGCTGTTAAAAAAATTAATTTTAAGATAGTTTCTTTTTTTTCCTGTGTTTGTAGGTTTATAGAGCTTGAACCACTGTTTTGCTATTGTAGATAGCTATATGGGACCATACTCAGTAACTGAAAGTGATTCACTTATCATTCTTAAGGCACCTTTTACTAAAAGGAACATTCTTAACACAAGTACTCTAACACTTGCTCCCATTTTGTCACGTTTCTGCTGATCAAGTCTTTTGTCTGACTTTGTTCCATTTAGAAGGATTAATTTAATTCTGATAATCACCTTTTCATTTTTAAGCTGCACTGCATTTTTCCTACCCATTTTCTTTCTGGACATGGCAAAGCTGCGATTAATTTATTCATCCAGGTGCCTTTGCATATAGCCTGCCAGAGGTCATGTCAAAAGTCTCCAGAAACTTTAACAATTAGCAGTTGTAGCTGTTTAGCAACTGACTATCATTAGTAGCCTCTCTGTTCAGGTTACTTAATTAGTTACAACCAATTACCAGTAGGTTGTTCTTTTCTTCTGTGCAATTTGTAATTTAGTGAAGCAGCTTTTCCCTCACCCATTTAAAAGTCTGTTGTGGATTGCTGTGCCGAGTGATTAATACCCACCTGGTAGGAGATCCATAACAGGCACTTGATGCTGCTGAGGCAGGACTTGCCAGTGAGGTTTGCTCTAATGGCAGATAGGCCAGCACCAGCGCAATTCACTTGGCAGGCAGATCAGAGGGTGAGGCTCAGTATGATGTACAGAAGCACTGGTGGGAGAGTCACCTTTTTCCCCTTGAACTGCATGGATTTATGATAAAGCCGAGAGCTTTATCCTCCCATGCGTTTATAATAAAAATGACTTTAAACCAGCTCATTAAAATGTCATTGTGCTGCAACAGGAGCTCCATTTTCTCCTGGGCAGATTGAAAAGATCAGACTTATCAGATCTGTGCAGGCAGTATAGAAAGAGGAAACTGATGCCTCTGGGGTGTGCTCCTCCCTGCCTCAGAGAGCATGTTAGAGGAGGGAAGAGAAGGCTCTGGGGAGATCTTATTTCTGCCTTTCAAAGGCAGCTTGTAAGAAAGATAGAGACAGACTATTAGCCTGTAGTGACAGAACAAGGGGTATCAGGTTTAAACTAATTTAAACTAATTCTTTAATATGATGAATGTGGTAAAACAGTGGAACAGGTTTCCCAGAGAGGTAGTAGATGCCCTGTTCCTGAGCACATTCAAAGACAGGCTGGACAGGGCTCTGAGCAACATGATCAATCTGTAGATATCCCTGCTCACTGAGAGGGGTTTGGACTAAATGACTTTTAAAGGTCCCTTCCAACTCCATGATTCTACAATTCTATGATCTTCCCCTCTTCATCAGAGGTTTCTCTGCTACCTTGAGAAGTCTGCTGTGACCACAGAAGCATTTTACTAGCAATGGCTATAGGACATCCCAGATTTATTTCTTTCAGGAGCCTGAAGCTGAAATTCCTGCAAGAGGACGTTATACTTGCCTGAAGATGCCTAGTTCCTATCAGCTAATTTGGATCACTGAACAAACCTTCCTCTGTCCTGTGAAACACCGATTTCTTCACAAAGCTGAAACTTCAGTGCTTTGATTTTAACCAGGTATTTGGTGTGTAAACTTAGAAAAGCATTTTCTAGTGCCAGAAATTTGTTGTGGTGGATGTTTGGTGAGATTCTGCAGACTGCAGGCCTTTTTCCAGTGAATGCTGCACAATAACGAATACCAAACAGAAATTATTGAATACAGGTAAATTTTAATGAACAGCATTTGTGTGCTGAACATATGTTGGAAAAAGGTTTTTTTATGAAGGTTCACCTGAGACTTGTTTGAGAAGGTTCACCTGAGATTTGAACATCATGATCTAAATGAACATTGCTGTTCTTGATATGTGCCAGTTTGTCAAGATTTCTGAGCACATACGAGGAATAGGAAGAGCTTCATTTTAGCATAAAATATCAGTTTTATTAATATCCAATGAGACTGGTTGATCTTTAAAGCAAAGTGAAGCTTTGAAGAGTAGAGTGAAATTAAAAAATTGCAAATAATCACAGTAGTCTTTTTATGTGCTATGCCTATAGAATGGCAGGATAACACTGATGGTTGTGTATTTTTTATTGCAAGAGGATCAGTACTTGACTAGAACCAAAGAAACATTATTTCTTTGCATGAGGTAGCTTTTGTAGCCTGATAACTTGCTTCTTTGTGTTTCCCAGAATATTATCTACATGGTATCTGCTTTACTTCAACTTGTCATAGCAGAAGTTCTTTGTACTCTGGATGTAGCCAAATAATATGTGTAAACTACGTACAAAACAGATGATGATGTTAGGATTAATTATTGAGGCAAGAAGTCAAATAATACATATGTGTAACTATTTTCAGAGACTGAAGTCATGGTATGGATTGTGGCTAAATTAGGGTTTTTTTTACCCATTTATTTAGGTATAAAACAGAAATATTTTTCTGAAAGTATTCATTAAGTCTATTTTAGGCTCCCTTTGGAACAGTTTTGAGTACTGAATATAAACTGGCATCAGCATTTTCCATGCTCCCACCATAAGTGAAGTAACAACAGCAATTATGTGATGCTGTGTATGATTTAAGGTTGTAGTTTATTTCGAGTTATTCTCTAGCAGAATAGATGGCTCTATGTGTAATGACACTTGCCTATATTTTCTCAAGCGACACTTTGCAGACACATCTAGTTATAACACTAAATCTATCTTTTATGAATTAATTAAGATGGTATTTGTGTTTCTAACTCCCTCAAGGAAGAATGTAAACGAAGTATATTACGCTTAAAGTATTATTGTTGAGTTGGCTTGAAAATTTCAGTTTAAGATTCTGAATGTTGCTAGAGCTGTCTGTGTCAAGAAATAGAAGGTGTCTGTAATCCTTTTCCTATTAAATGCACCATCCACGTTTAAAAGAACTGACTGGAAATTTCTTTTACAGAAAAGAGTAAAATGTTAGAATGCATATCATATTCTCTGTGAAAATATATGTATTTTATTGTAAGTTTTATACCTAAGCACACAAAAAATCAGGAAATCTGGAAAATGTTGAATACATAGCTGAACTTTTCACTTTATATTATATGTGGAGGCAAATTTTTCCATTGTCTCTTGGTTACCTACAAAAATGTGTTCAAGTGGCATACACAGCAGTTTAAACAGAACACAGGAGGCAGTACAGAAGCTGAGAAGCCAAATAATTTCAACTTCATATCATTACATGACCCTTCATACTATTTTTTTTTCTTTTTTAGCCCAGAATATAGCCTTTTAAATTCTTAATTTCTGCACATCTTACAGCCATATAGTACTCAGTTAAAATAAAATGGATAATGGCTTATTGAAGAAGTTGAGTCCATGCCGTTTTTGGTCCTGGGTCATACAAGATGTTCTTCTGTCACTAGATGAAGTACTGTAATGTAAAAAGCCCGTTAGCCTTGATACTGTGGCTGAATTAATTGTTTACAGATTTGTAAATATGCTATCAATGAGTATCAAGGGATCAGTAGTACAGACCTCTGCACTTGCACTCTCTTCTTCAGTGGAAGTGCTCAAACACTTCATGTGTGGATGAGTCTACTGTGGGTTTTAAAGAGGGAGAAATTAAGACAGGGGGTGACTGGAGAATTTTCCAAGTAACTTGTGATTATTCAGGATGGTATTCATTAGTCTTGAGCATAGGAGCCTCAGAAGGTCCTACAGCTTTACAACACATCAGCCTTCTCAAAAGTTCAAATACTGACAGTGGTTGTATATCAAAAGACACTCTTAAGAATCTGGTTAAGGAATGGCCACCTGGACGTGGCAGCAATTTACTAGCAAGACCAAATTTTTTCTGTGTCTCAGGCTCTGCCTGAGACATAGTTGAAAAAAAGGCATGCAATTATCTGTTTGACTGTTAGTCCTAGATTGTCCCATTTTTTTTTTTTTAATGCAGAAATGCAATCACGTTTCTCTTTTAACTATGATTTAAAAAGGCTGAATTTCTCTATGACAGGCAATATCTTAGTCTGACCCAAATTCACTCTTTTCGGAGCTGCTTTGCTGGAACAAGATGAACAAATGTCAATCCTTGTTTTCTGTTTTCATGGGAATAGATGAGAGTGGATATATTTCCACCAATAAGATTTGGAGGGTGATGTGTAATGTTAACATGCAAATTAGGTTGAAATGATATATCTGTCAGGGGAAATAAAAACTCTTCCATGAATTTCCCTCATCATTCCTTTCATTTTCTGCATATAAGCTCCATGTAAAACTGTCAGGCTGGTAATTAGGCAAATTATAAGGACCTTCTCGTGTGAAAACTAATGCAATTTCCAGAGAGAATTTCAAATGAAGATGCCCACAAGGAAGGCAGAAGTCTGAGCTTGTTTTCCTTTATTGAGACTGATTTATAAGTAGACAGATTTTTCACTGTCTGAACTTGACAGCAGCAAGAGTATCTAAAGGTGGACTTCCTTGCAATGAAAAGGTCTCTGAGAAATACTTGTCTTCCAGAAAGTAAAGTATTTAAATGCAATGTAATTTTTTGGAAACTATTCCTGCTTAGCTCTGGTAAAATTGTGCAAGCTGTCTGCATATTGCATGATTTTCATGAGAAGTCATGAACTGGTGAAGGTTTATCCAAAATCAGCACAGACTTGTAAAGCTTGCTGCAATCTTTCCCAAGAGAGAGTTTGTGGGAAAAGCCAATTATAAACTAGGTTTCATAATTTGCCACAAACTCTCTGTGCAGAGCTCTACAACGAAACAGAGTTTCTCACTTTTAAGGACATGGGGCAATAATTAAAAAATGTGATCATCAGCCTTTGTCCTTTTAAAAGCAGCAAATAACATTCAGTAAACAGAGAAGAGGCTGGGGAAAATATAATAAGCTATGTAAGTAGAAGCCACTTCTCAAAACAATCATGGGGAAGGTTTTGGGATGGCAGAGTCAATAAGGAATAAATAGGTGACAATACAATATATGAAATAGACTAATATTTATGGTCAGAAATGTATTGACATAATATTCTTATACTTCTGTAAGACATTTTTCTTAGTCCTGCATTATACCCATATGAAAAGATTAACATTTCTCAAAATCAGTGTATCTTGAATGAACCTCGTTTAGAAGAAATTCATTGTAAAATTGAGAAACTTAATCCTGTTGGCATGTGATCCAGTTGACTGTTCTTAGTTGAGTTCTCCAGGGACTGGTTTACAGCCTATATTTAATATTTTTTCATCAGTGATGCAGAAGGTGGAATGTCAGCCACCTGCTTTGGTGGGGTTGTGAAGGAATCACTCGGACCCTGGGAACTGACCTGCTTCAGCTCCATTGGGCTGGGATGGAAACTCTCCCCAGGTCCTACAGCCCACTGGATCTGGTTCCTCTTTAAAATTATTAAATCGTGTCTACCAAAATATATGGCTCACACCGAGGTCACATTTTAAGCCAGCTAGGGGCTTTACCGAGACATGTGAAGGATGTCTGAGAGCAGGCCTTGCTTTGCATGTAATACAGTTTGAGTTTACTTTCTGAGCAGGCATAGGATTGATCCACTGTCTGGGACCTACCTCACCAGTAATATTGGGCAAGTGCCCAGAGACATTAGTGCTCCCTGCAGGAAAAAAAGCTAGCCAAGGCAAATGTCCTGAGGAGGGGACATCCCCCAATCACACTGTATGGGTGAAAGGACAATCAATTTAGACATATAAGCTGTCTTCCTCACCTCACATTCTTTTCTTAACCACTTAGGAAATGATCTCCAAATCCTAATTTTACTTCTCCAAGTAGGACTGATTATTTTCAGTCTATTTTTCTCTACATGTCTGATAACTGCCCCTTTCCTTCACAACCTTGTCATTGCGGAGTGGAGCCTGAAAATACAAACATCATCTGCTTCCAGATACTGGTCCCTGTGATCAGTCTGGGATCATCTTTGTTGTTGGAAGATGGATTGCCATTCATGCTTATTATATTGCAGTGAGAGGTTTTGAGGGCTATTATGGAAACTAGGCAACATTTCCTCATAAAACCGCTTGGAGCAGTTGCTGGAGGTGTAGTGCATTTTCCTCAATCTATTAATGAAATCAAGCCATACAGAAATAATCTAGGAAGGAAAAGCACAGCCAATACACAGGAGAAATGTTTCACTCTCTTCTTAAACCTTAACTAAGCTTCAAGCAAAATATCTTGGGACAACATGGAGTCTTAATTTCCTCATTGCTTGAAGGGTTAATCTCAGATGTGTCTGCAAAGTGTACTGCTGTTCAGGTGAAAGCTCTGAGTTGCTGGCAGGGATCAATGCATGAAGTGGTGTTATCTAGAGGGTAACATTAGACAGAGAAATGTTTCTCTCTTTTTTAACACAGTGTAAGCCCATGCATTTCACTAAACTGGAGTGATTTTATTTTGATAATTTGCATTTCGAACATTGGTCCAATTACCTCAACCAATAACGAATATGTTTATATTTTTGACAGCTGAGTCAATAAAGTTAGGGTTCATAAAATATTGTAGTTATGACATTACATAGCATTTTCATTCTTAAATCCTTGGGTTTGGTAGTACTTGGATATAATGAAGTAGAATTTAATATCCATCTACAGTAGGGAGAAAGTTCATATTTTTATATCTATACGGCTGCAAGGATATGAGGCCCACCCCTACTCACCTTTAATTCTGTTATCTTAACAGCCCAATAGGAAAGCCCTCCAGGAATAGTAATTCTATCAGCTTAGGGCAGTAAAGTGCTAGTTTTCATATCACAGCTATACTGTCCTCTCTTGATATTTTCATCCATTTAGTTGCTGAAGAATATTGCTGCTTTATCACATATTTTCTAAGAATTCCCATGATTTCCAGGAGATCTGGATCAGCATTACTATGTTTTATTACCAAAATAATGTGTGACCAGGTGAGGCAGATGCGCTGACAACAGATCACAGGTCTCCTTCCACGATGACTAAGGGAATAGAGACGTTTCTGCAGACATCACTGAGAGAAGGTGCTAAGAGCATGGTTATTAGCATCTTGCCTGAGATCATTGCTATAAATGACAGGCCATAGTTTTGGAACCTTGTGATAGACTGCACAAGGCATCTTTGAGATTATAGTCCTGCAAAAATGGGGTCCTTTTTTTTAAGAGAAGAGGAACTCTTCTCTTAAAAAAGAGGCATAAATCCCTTTCTCCTCACATCCATTATGTTTCTCTGGCCCCTTGGGCTCACTGTCTGTGTGGAATGTCTGTGTAAGAGTAGTTTTTCTAATTAATTTTACCATTAAAAACTTAGAAATTATTTTCTGCAGATATGGGAGGTATTTACCATAGCATGCTTGCTTGGGAGAAGGAAGACCCTTTTTCAAAATACTGAAGCCAGGTCTTGCTCTGTCTCACTGCTTTGCTGAGTTGATTTTCAGTTCAGAAGTGAAGCTCTCAGTCCATGTTCCTTCAGCCTGGACATTACATCAACACCCAAAGCATGGTGGCACTGTGTGGGCTGAAGGATGGGTGGGGAAAGGGGGAGGGTGCCAGGCAACAATGAGGTTGAGGTATAAGGCACACAAAATAATTCTTGTTGCTCCTGGCTAATGTGCCTGTATACAGTGTTAACTGGAGACGCATGCCTGCCTCTCAGCTGGCTGATGGACCTCTCTTCTCTCCCTGTTTACCTTCGAAATCTCTGACCAGACAGGGAGCTTCTTCTGACTGTGGGTGCTGTCATCCTCTGAGCTCCTTCAGCCCCCTCATGCTGGCTCTGTTCTGTCAGTCACGGTCTGCGTCCTCCGGGGTGAACAACTTTGGAAAATAATCATCAGTCAGGTCTTATCAGTGAAAGTGAAGATGAGGACTGTCAGGATAACCAGTCTATTGACACATTGCTTACTGGTGAATTCCTGGTCTCTAGGCTGTGCTCAAGTTTTCACCCAACAGCTAAATCAAGCAAATTCAGCATCCACAGCTGCATTTCAGCAGTTTGTTTCCTGTGTAGAAACACTGTGTGTCAGGTGGGGAAGGAGAGAAAAAATTAGCTTTTTTCCCTGCTGGTGAGTTTGGGAGGAACAAGAGAAGAGTTTTTACCTGAGAAATATCTTGCTGTTTTAGACAATGAAACTATTTTTTTGCCATAAGGGTTTACTTCCTCACCTTTCATGTGTGCCTGGGATGGGGAGCCCTCCCACGCTCTGCAGTGACTAATTATTGAGCTGTGCTCAGAAAAAGCTATGTCATATGGTAATCAAATGGGAACAAGAAATTATTACAAATGACACTGTAGGCTAGATGAAGTGGCAATAAGAAATCTTTAGAAATCCAAAACAAGAAAAGGAATCACTTGGTAACTACATGTAACATAATTAATTATAGAATTATTATGTCTATTTTCTTGCCTGTGCTGGTCTTCTAGACCTAAATATTTTGCTTCATTTTAAATATTTCATTTACTTGCNGATAAGAAACTGTCAGGAGAAATCTCTTTGAACTGTCATGCTAATGTAATTTTATTTTTAAAGCACATTTGGAGACCTGTTGCTCATCGTTTTAATGCATTAGCTTTGCATTTGCTGATCTGGCCTTGGAAACAGAGGCATGGGTGACAGTTGGCATACTTTTGGTGTCACAGCAGCTCTGCTCTGGGATCTGCAGATCTACAAGCCAGGCCTAGAGATGACTCCAGAACTACAGGCNGGTGGGGAAGGAGAGAAAAAATTAGCTTTTTTCCCTGCTGGTGAGTTTGGGAGGAACAAGAGAAGAGTTTTTACCTGAGAAATATCTTGCTGTTTTAGACAATGAAACTATTTTTTTGCCATAAGGGTTTACTTCCTCACCTTTCATGTGTGCCTGGGATGGGGAGCCCTCCCACGCTCTGCAGTGACTAATTATTGAGCTGTGCTCAGAAAAAGCTATGTCATATGGTAATCAAATGGGAACAAGAAATTATTACAAATGACACTGTAGGCTAGATGAAGTGGCAATAAGAAATCTTTAGAAATCCAAAACAAGAAAAGGAATCACTTGGTAACTACATGTAACATAATTAATTATAGAATTATTATGTCTATTTTCTTGCCTGTGCTGGTCTTCTAGACCTAAATATTTTGCTTCATTTTAAATATTTCATTTACTTGCATGGCTTGACACAATTTTCTTCTTCTGATGTGCTTTCTTATTATATCATTGAAGAGAACTGCCTTCACTCTCCCTTGTCCTCTTTTCCCTCCTGCTTGCTTTTGCATAATTTTAACGACATACTTGCTCTTTTTACTTAGAGCAGTACTTCAATATATTCAGACCGTGTTTGACTCCATGAAGAATTTCTTTTGCCTCTGTGATTTCAGAGAGCCTGAATTTATATCAGAATATCATTCAT